>ML097469.1:0-22216 GCA_003697995.1 Taxidea taxus jeffersonii
CTTTCAATCTGGAGGTGTCTTCAGGTTTAAGATGAGTTTCTTGTAGGGAGCATATTGATGGGTTTTGTTTTTTTATCCATTCTGAAACCCTGTGTCTTTTGATTGGGGCATTTAGCCCATTTACATTCAGGGTAACTATTGAGAGATATGAGTTTAGTGCCATTGTATTGCCTGTATGGTGATTGTTATTGTATAATGTTTCTGTTCCTTTCTGGTAATACTTTTAGGGTCTCTATTTGCTTAGAGGACCCCTTTCAATATTTCCTGTAGAGCTGGTTTGGTGTTTACAAACTCTTTCAGTTTTTGTTTGTCCTGGAAGCTTTTAATCTCTCCTTCTATTTTCAATGATAACCTAGCTGGATAAAGTATTCTTGGCTGCATGTTTTTCTCGTTTAGTGCTCTGAATATATCATGCCAGTTCTTTCTGGCCTGCCAGGTCTCTGTGGATAAGTCTCCTGCCAATCTAATATTTTTACCATTGTACGTTACAGAGTTCTTGTCCCGTGCTGCTTTCAGGATTTTCTCTTTGTCGCTAAGACTTGTAAATTTTACTATTAGGTGGCGGGGTGTGGGTCGATTCCTATTGATTTTGAGAGGTGTTCTCTGGGCCTCCTGGATTTTGATGCTTGTTCCCCTTGCTATATTAGGGAAATTCTCTACAATAATCCTCTCCAGTATACCTTCTGCTCCTATTTCTCTTTCTTCTTCTGGAATCCCAATTATTCTAATGTTGTTTCGTCTTATGGTATCACTTATCTCTCGAATTCTCCCCTCGTGGTCCAGTAGTTGATTGTCTCTCTTTTGGTCTGCTTCATTATTCCCTGCCATTTGGTCTTCTATATCACTAATTCTGTCTTCTGCCTCATTTATCCTAGCAGTAAGAGCCTCCATTTTTGATTGCACCTCATTAATAGCTTTTTTTATTTCAACTTGATTAGACTTTATTTCTTTTATTTCTCCAGAAAGGGTTTTTATTTCTCCTGACAGGGTTTCTCTAATGTCTTCCATGCCTTTTTCGAGCCCTGCTAGGACCTTGAGAATCGTCATCCTGAATTCCAGATCTGACATATTACCAATGTCTGTATTGATTAGGTCCCTAGCCTTCGGTCCTGTCTCCTGCTCTTTTTTTTGTGGTGAGTTTTTCCGCCTTGTCATTTTGTCCAGATAAGAATCCGCTGTTCTCCTTGTTAAGTGAACTTGGTCTTGGCTGGATTTCTTTGATCTTCTGGGGGAGGGGCCTGTTGTAGTGATTCTCAGGTGTCTTTGCCCCAGGCGGAGTTGCACCGCCCTTACCAGGGGCCGGGCTAAGTAATCCTCTCAGGTTTGCTTTCAGGAGCTTTTGTTCCCTGAACGCGCTTTCTGTAGAGTTCTGGAGGACGAGAATGACAATGGCGGCCTCCCAATCTCCGGTTCAGAGGAGCCGAGAGCTAGGGGCCCCAGTCTTCAGTGCGCCTTCAGAGAAAAGCGTTTAATCCCTCCAGTCTCCCTCGCCCACGTTTGCGCCGGAGAGTGCGCGCGCGCGTCTGCCCGCAGACACCGCAGGCCCGCAGACCCCGCGGGCCGCCGACACCGCGGGCCCGCCGACACTGCGCGCACCCGCAGACCGCGCTCAGAGAAAATCGTGCGTAATCAGTCCCATCTCACTGGCTTCTGGGAGCGCTCCGAGCTCACCCAGCCTGTGACCAAGCGTCTCTGTCTCTGGCAGAGTCCCACCTGGAGTCTCCGGACCCCGTAGATCACTGAGCTCTCCCGGGTCGGAGTCTCCCCGGATCTTGTGGGGACCCTCGCACAGAGCACCGGCCAGTGCCACAGAGCACCAGTCCGTGTCACAGACCACTAGCAAACCTCGGCTGTGTCTCCGCAGCCGGCTTCCCCGCTCTAATACCTGTGAGCTCTGCGACCCTCAGACACCCCCGATCCTTCTGTGACCCCGTGGGACCTGAGTCCACGTTGTCCCCGTGAGGTCTTCACCCCAGTTTAGCCTCTGGAGTGATGTCCCTCCGTGGAGCCAACTTTTAAAAGTTCTGATTTTGTGCTCCGCCGCTTGCCGGGAGCCGGCCCCTCCCCCTGGGGTCTATCTTCCCGTCGCGTTGGATTCACTTCTCCGCTGGTCCTACCTTTCAGAAAGTGGTCGATTTTCTGTTCCTAGAATTGTTGTTTTTCTTCTCTTCGATCTCCTGTTGGATTTGTAGGTGTTCGGAATGGTTTGATAGGCTATTTAGCTGATCTCCTGCTGGCTGATGTTGTCTCAGCCTCCTACTTCTCCGCCATCTTGACTCCTCTCCCAAGTCTGCTGACTTTTAAAGCTCCAAACTTTAGAGATATGCTGTGGTGGGGACGTGCACTGGTTTCCTGGGGGAGGGTCCTGTTGTGCTGGGATAAATACAGGTTTGACCAGAAGGGTGGTCATGCCAGGGTGCATGAGCATGGGAATTGGAGCAAGCTAGCTAAACAGCCAGTGTCTAGGTTAGCTGCCCTTAGCAGGTGTCTCTGCACCTATGCTGAGAGGCAGGTGAGGGAAACAGTGCCCACTGACTCCTTTATTCCCAGAGAGGCATCTCTGTGAATGCCAGCTCTCACAGATATGCTCCAAAAAGAGCAAATGGTCTCTCTCGTGCCCCTCGGGTGATCCTCAGATTGTGCCATCTGCCCCAGTGTTGCTCACCTGCCTTCTTTCCAGGAGTAGGGCAGCACCCTCGGGGCTCTATATTGGCAAAGCCTGCTGACCTCTAAAATTCCACTCTTTGAGCCCTGCTGGTTGCAAAAACTCTGGAAAATTAGCCCAACTCTTTTTCCCAGCCAGTGGCTTTGGAGGATTGTTCTCCTTGTGGATATCCCTGTTTGCTCCCTCTCTCTTTCTCTCTCACCTTTCTCCATGACCACCACTCCCTCCCTTCCACAGCACCTGTGATCTGTTTCTCCTCCAAACCATGTCTCTGCACTTCTTACCTTCTTCCATGTGGTCTCTTCTCTCCCTCTAGTTGTGCAGTTTGTTCTGTTGGTCCTCACATCAATTTCTTTTTTTTTTTATTTTTTTTCTCAGATTTTATTTGAGAGGGGGAAGAGAGAGAGCCAGGGGGAGGGCAAAGAGAGAAGTTTTTTATTTATTTGACAGAGATCGCAAGTAGGCAGAAAGGCAGGCAGAGAGAGAGAGAGAAGTGCTCCCCACTGAGCAGAGAGCCTGATGTGGGGCTCGATCCCAGGACCCTGAGATCATGATCTGAGCCTAAGGCAGAGGCTTAACCCACTGAGCCACCCAGGCGCCCCTCCAGTTTAGTTTTCATTCATGTATTTTACCTCATAGTTCCAAAGTTTCCATTCCATTCTTTCTTATAATTTACATTTCTCTGCCAAGAGACAGCATCTTTTCATTCATTGGGACCATATTTGGCTTTAAGTCCTTCAACATCTTTATTTTGTAATAGTTGCTGCAAATTCTTTTCTGATAATTCCAACAGTAAGTGGTATAGGAAGTCTGTTTTCATTGATTGCTTTTTTATGATTATTATCATAATTTCCTAATTTCCTATTTCTTCATATCCAACTTTTATTTTATGATGGGCACTGTAGATATTACAAAAAGTTTAGAAGGTGTTGTTTTCTTTTAAAGAGTATTCAATTCAGGCTGGCATGCTATGAATTTCCTTCTGTTTTTCTTGACTCTATTCAGGTTTGGTTTTAAGTTTTATTATGGTGTATCTTTTAAGGACATGATCCTTACCACTAAGTATATACTTTCCTTTGTTTCAGCTGAATCCTCAAGATGTTAGTGATGGAAAATGTGGTCTCTTCATTCTGGTTAGGCCAGACTCTAACTTTTAGAACTGTTTAACCTCTAGTATATTTATGCTATTCTCGTCCTCATCACTGCCACTCACTTCTCGGCCTTATGGAATCTCACTACATGACTTAGCTCTCAACCATGTACCTGGAGTTTTTGCTCACAAATACTTCTTGGTCTCTCCTTCTGCATAGTTCTCTCTTCTCTTACACCTTGCTCAGGAAATTCCAGGTGCTTGGGGAGTCCTGAATGCTGAGCTCTGTTTCCTTAATTCAGCAGGACAGCGAGTCCGTGCTTGGGCTTTCCTTCCCTGTGCCACAGTCAAGAAATTGTCTCCAGATTGAGAGGGAAAGGGTGAATATAGCACTATTTGTTTCCATTATCTTAAAAAGCAAAGTCTTACACAAATCATTTCCAAATGCTTGAAATATATATTCTATATATATATATATATATATATATATATTTTTCTCATATATATTTATATATACGTGTGTGTGTGTGTTTGTGTGTGAGTGTGTGTGTATATATAATTTTTTTCTGTTTAGTTTTATAGCTGTTTTTGGCAGGATGGCAACTCTGGTACCAACAACTCTATCATGGCTGGAAATATGAGTCCAATTTTTTAAAATCTTTTTTTTTTCATTGTGCTTCAGTTTAAATGATATGTATTGACCTCCGTGAAGTTCATTGATCATTGATTCTACTATTAATCCCATCCAATGTGTTTTCTTAATTTTAAATAATGAATTTTGTTTTAGTTGCAGGATTTCCTCTCTTCTTTAGTTTCCACATCTATCCTGAAATTTCCACGTCTACCAATACATTTCTATATTTTCTGGTAAAATTATTAAGACATTTATCCCAGTTAAAGCCTTTGTTAATTTCAATATCTAGATCATGTATGGATCTGTTTCTATTTACTTATTTTCCTCTTTATTATGGGTCACTTTTTTTGTTTCTTTGTATATCTAGTAATTTTATAAATATACTCTTATAGAAGCATTGTTTTTTGTTTCTTATGGTGGATTCTGGGATTTAAAAGCTCTTGTTTCCAGTTCTAGGGCAACTCCCTTAGTCCTAAGAAACTGATTTTTTTTTTTTCCCAATGTATGCTCCTTTTGAGTATAAATGAATGGCCAAGGTATTTACTAAGCTTTTCTAATGGTGTGATGCAAACTCCCAACTTTGTTTTTTTTCTCTGCCATAGACAACTGTTGAAATCTCTATTAAATACTTTCATCCCTTCCAATATTGCTTGTTCCATGGTTCCTTACAAATCTCATGCATAAAGGATTCAGGTGTAAAGAAAGAAATGGAGGGAACTTTCTATAGAAATTTTAAAACCCCTCCTTCCTGTGGCTTGTCCTTTCACTGACTGCACTCTTCAAATCCTAGCTATTCTCACAGATCTTACTCTGCAGCTCAGTTAGACTGTAACTTCTCTTTTCATATATATATATATATATTTTTTTTTTAAGATTTTATTTATTTATTTGACAGACAGAGATCACTAGTAGGCAGAGAGGCAGGCAGAGAGAGAGGAGGAAGCAGGCTCCACACTGAGCAGAGACCCTGATGCGGGGCTTGATGCCAGGACCCCAAGATCATGACCCGAGCTGAAGGCAGAGGCTTAACCCACTGAGCGACCCAGGCACCCCTCTTTTTATATATTAAAAAAAAGACTTATTTATTTATTAGAGAGAGAGAGAGCACATGAGTGGGAGGGGCAAAGGGAGAGAGAATGTTAAGCAGACTCTGTGCCCAGCATGGAGCCCAACACGGGGCCCAATTTCATGATCCCCCCAGATCATGACCCTGAGATCACAACCACTTCAGCCAAAACCAAGAGTCAGGTACTCAACTAACTGTTGAGCAGCCCCTCAATGAACAGCCCCTAGACTGTAAGTTTCTCCTCTGAAGTGTAACCTGAAGTGTAACATCCCTGCTGGAGAATACCCTCAGGGGAAGAGTCATAAATTTGGAACTCAAGCAACATGATTCCCTCATTCAATGGCTGAGTCTCCTATATTTTCTCCATGTTTTTTTGCTCACACTTATGTACCTTCAAATGTTGGGTTTTTAAAATTTTGTTCACAGTTTATGGTTGTTATTAGCAGAAGTATAGGTCTTCTATAAGCTACTCCACCATTATTAGAAAATGATAGTCCTTTTTTGCCGGTTTTAATAGTTGTTTATAGCAAGACGTTAAGTCTAGTTTTGATACCAGCTACTGCATCATGACTATAGCTGGGAATTTCTAAAGTCTGATGTTGAAAAAAATTAACATCTTTATTTTAACTAACCCATAACTGAAATTTGGGATTTATTCCAATTACAAATGTAGGCAATGAACCATAATAGTAATTTGCAGTGTCTGTATTATTATCACCAAGAAGAATCACAGACAATTAAAAATCACATTCAGTTCTGGCATATATTTTGACATATGATAAACCTTGCTGACTATTTCAAAATTTGAGTAGCTAATTAGATCCACCACTAGAACTTGATGTGTTAATTAAAAAACACATATATTACTGTTCTTAAAGTTTGTCTTTACTGTTTGATAGCAGAATGTCAAAATAATTTTGTTTCCTTTGCAATTCCCCGTGTTGTTTAATCCATTCAAAAACAATATCCTTTTTTTTTAAGATTTTTATTTATTTATTCGACAGACAGAGATCACAAGTAGGCAGAGAGGGAGGCAGAGCGGGGGACAGGCTCCCCACTGAGCAGAGAAACTGACACGGGGCTCGATCCCAGGACCCTGAGATCATGACCCGAGCCAAAGGCAGAGGCTTTAACCCACTGAGCCACCGAGGCGCCCCCAAAAACATTATTCTGACAGGGGATCTATACTTACAAAAAGGTTTAGAAGCCTTGCCCTACAATCTTTTCTGATCCTTCTTCTTTCCACAAAAGTTCTCCTTAAAAGATAATGACCTTGTAATTTCTCCTTACAAGAAATGTCCTGTCCCCAACTCACACCTAGCTCCTGAGTTCCAAACACCTATATTCACACAGAATTTCATACTGGTCCTCAACAAGCACATCTAACATAACACAATCCAGAGTCTATTACCTTTCCTGCCACAATCTTGCTCCTTCTTCTATGTTGCTATGCTTAATGGCAGCCCCATCTAACCAAGGACACAAACAAGAAACCTACAATTACTTATTGACTCTTCCTTCTCTCTCACATGCCATATCCAATCACTCACCATGTCCTATAAATGAAACTTCCTAAATATCTCAAAAGTTGGTTTATTTCCCTTAATCCTTTCTACTTTTCACTTTATTTAGACTCTTCTTTCCCTTGCATAATAATATCTTTCTTACCTGTTACAAAAGAACTGAGGCCACCTTCTACCAAGTCTTTACTTTCTGCCTGGGGACTCAGCAGTCCATTTATTCTCAGGTTTTCAGAGCCTTGTTCCATTGCCCATTGTCTCTCTCTCTTTCTTTCTCTCTCTATCTCTCTCTCTTTCTTTTTTTTTTCTGAACCTCCAAACTCTATTCTGAATATTTTCCCAGTAGCATATAAGAGTGTTCAACTGTCTGATATTATTTTTAAGAAAAGCTTACTATCTACATTCACCTATCTGCATTCACTCTCATTTCTCATTGCTTCACAGAATCAACAAATATCTGCTTTTACTTTTTCATGTAGGCCTTGATAATTTCTACCACCCATTCATACTACCATCTCTTCTAATAGAAAGTAACAGGCATTCTTAATTCCTAGTGTAATTCTTCCGATTGTTTCTGACTTTGCCTCCTCAGGGACCTTATTCCATCATCTGTTACCTTTCTTTTTTGCATTTTTAAGTTCTCCCACTCTACTAGCTTTCACCTTAACGTGTAAGCACATTATTAATCTTAATTAATCTTGAATATAATCTTAAATATAATCTTAGTTTTCTCAAACATTATTAGTTTATGAGTAATGCAGGAGGGAAAAATGATTTTCCATCTACTTTTTGAGGTCTTAACTTAGACCTCCAATAATAGAAGACAGATTAACAAGTGAAAAACAAACAGACATTTAATAATATGTAGATACTTCCTGCACACACAGGATATACCTCCCCCCCAAAAAAAAGCTGAGTAACCTCTTCAGGTGGTGCAAGCCACCACCTTAAATATCGCCTTCAGCTAACAACAAACAAAGATGTTGGTTGGGAGGAGACCAGTCAAAGGAGATTACTAGGAAAAGCACAATAAAGGAGGGTAAGGTTTGTTATGCAGATTTAACTGGGTGTCTTCTCCATTAATAAACCTGTCTCCTCTCCTGATTAGTCATCCTTCTCTTCCTGGTACAGAGAGGAAAATGCTGTCTGTACCAGGAAATAGATTTCCTTTATGAATGCAAATTTCTCTTACCAAAGGGTAACTCCTACTTTGTTTTCAGAGCTTTCCCTGTGTTTGCAATTTCTCAAAATAACCAACGCAAAATAATCTTTATGCCAAAAAGGCATATTTGGGGGTGGCATATTCTACTACTTCTCAGTTGT
This sequence comes from Taxidea taxus jeffersonii, assembly GCA_003697995.1. Lineage (NCBI taxonomy): Eukaryota > Metazoa > Chordata > Mammalia > Carnivora > Mustelidae > Taxidea > Taxidea taxus. Next base: position 8,299 of record ML097469.1, read on the forward strand.
AATGTGGTCATATTTCAGCACTACCTCCAATTTCACTTTCTCATGCCCTCAGCTGTGCTGTCATTAAATACTAAGACCTTCCCCACCAACGTCTTCACAGATTCTCTTCCAAGTGTATCTCACAAGTCCTGAACATTCATCTTGTTAGCTCGTGGACTGTCTTCCCTTGCTTTCCTTGTTTATAGTCTTCCTCTTTTAGTTCAACTTTCTTCAGTTATTTAAGACCTTCCTCTTACCCCTTCTATTGAAATCTCTATCCCTTATTTACACATGCCTATGTCCCTACTCTTCTTAAACCTAAAAACCCCTTGAAGTTCAAAGTTCATTCTGAACCTGACTCTGAATTTCTTAACATTCTCACTGTACAAACATCATACCGATATATTTGCCAAAGCATGCACAGTGCATCTCTCTGCAACTCTGTCACACTTTATCACCTGAAAAGGAAGGCAACAAAGTTTGCGTTGTTTTGTGTTCTACGTTCTTCTCTGAACATAGTTCCTTCATCCTCTGCTATGGACTCCCATGTGCAAGAGATTTACTTATTACTCCATGAGGCGAGGAACCATGCATGTGTTTGACATTGTGTGGTCCTCCTAGGTGTCTTTGAAAAAAAATATATTTCCATGAAAAACAACTCATAAAAATAGATACCTTTGAGATTGCCCTTCAGTTTTAGTAAGGTGTTGTATTACTAAAGATAGCCCTGCCGTTCAGAAGAACGTTTGCATTTTGATGTTGGCCAATTTGTTCCAGGAAATTTATTCTATAATCTCTCTCTCCTCCTTTGTATCACCATTTATTATTTATTTCCTGGCAATCTGTTTCCTGTCTTCACTACTCCACTCTAATTGTTCTCTCCATAATCACCAGTTAACTCCTCATTTTCAAAGACAGAAGAAATGTTTTTAATCTAGAACTTTCTGTGGCATTTGACACTATTGAGGATGCCTTCAGAACATTCCATCCTGTTACCTGTTTTGACATAATTCTTCATTCACACTGAATTACTACCATGCCGCTGATATCCATTTTGCAAATTTTGATGTAAAAAAAAAATTGCTGCTGATAATTTTTTTACCAGAATAGATCAAAAGAAGTTTTTCAGAACAGGTTCTCACATGTACTGGCTGTTGGGTCCGTAATCAAAGGAGCGAGACTGATACAAAGTGAAGATCAAGCAAAGCTTTATTTCGCACCAAGCATCGAGAATCAAACTGACCGGCCAGGGCCGTCTCTTACAAAGAGAGGCGACCCCTCTCTGCCTTACAGACTGGCTTTTAAGGGCAAAGGCCATGTGGTTGGGCCTGGCCAAGCACAGGTGGCCAATGACGCAGAGGAAACTGCACAGTCAGGCTAAGTCACACATAAGTGACCAATTGAGTTACAATTTACCCTATAATAGACATTTGAACCAGCCTAACACCTTGGTCAGGATTAGTGCCCAAAAGGGGCCCAAAGGGTGGGGCCCATACTCCTTGGTAGCTAGGAAGACAGTATGCGCCCCCACTGATTGGATACCTCCACCTGGCCTGACCCACCCTTGTATTTGGGCTTTGTTACCTGGGACTGGTTTCCCGGACTTGTTTTTAAGTAACTCCCCTGGGGTGGGGGGGCAGGGTCTGTTTAAGTTTTACTGCATAAACAACAAATGGCTGTTCAACCGAAATGGAGCCGTTTTGGCTAAATAGGCTCTTACACTGGCAATGACAACTATACAGGGGCTGGGGGCTGGCCAACAGTGATTGTAAGAGACTTCCATTCATAAGATGCATCATGTTTTCAAAGATGTTGAAATCTGAAAGAAATGTGCATCTAAGGATCATTGGCATATGGTATTATCATCTGAGAGTTTGAAGAGAATTGATCTGTGTTGCTTGAATTCGAGGCTTTAAGAAACAGTGTGAACATCTTTATATATTTTCTGGATTTACTTGCCTGACTTGAAGTAAATAACCTTACCAGGCTATTTTGTGGCTTTTACAAGGCTGGAATGAGATAATGCATGTAAAGTATGTGATGTAGATAAAGTAGTAGAGTCTGTGAGTACTCAAGGAATGATAGAAAGAGGAGTAGCAGCAGTAGCCATAATGATCATAGTCATAATAGTAGTCATAGTCATAGTAGTAGTAGTAGCAGTAATAGTAACTCATGATATTTTCAATAAAGACTTAAACTATAACTGTTCGTGAATTCAACATTTCTAAAGTGCTAAGACCCTATAAGTTTATTGAAAGTATTTTTGTCTCAGAGTTTAAGTACTCTTAATAAATAATAATCACTTTTTGGGGTTTTTTGAGAACTAAATGAGATAATGCATGGAAAATGACTGCTTATTGGTTGAAGTGGTACTTGATATTTTCAGCAGAACATGAATTATAATTTATCTTTATTGCTTCTAAAATTCTAAAGAAAGCTGATAAAGATTCAATGAAGTTAATTTCAGAAAGTTTAAGTGATTCTAGTTAATAATTCCTTCTTTCTATATTTTGTCTGGATTGAGTAAGATAATTTATGAAACTATATAATAATCATAAAATACTTGACTCAGTGTATGACAAATAAGAAGTACTCAGTAAAAGGTAATTATCATTACTGCAATTATGATTTATATCTGGTATTTTCTATGGTAGTTCATTTCTGCTCTTTCTCCTTGGCCAACTCAAAGGTTTTAAAAATATCAAAGAATGTTCCAAATGTACTTACTGAAATTACTTAATTTTTCTGAAGTTAACTTCACCAAATACCGTGACTTTCAGCATTTTTATAAGAATGAATAAGATAGTGCATGTAGTATGTTGCTATTATGTTTTATATTTACCTAACATTATAATATTACTGGAATTTCTTCTACTGGTTGACAAATTTAAAATACTGATAAAGACTTTGCTCATTTGCTGAACTTAATTCTCTAATGTTGAAATAACTTCGTCTATTAACACAGAAGAGCAGTTCTCAAACTCAGTGGTATCAGGACTCCTTCATAATTTTCAAAATAACTGAAGACCCCAAAAAGCTTCTGTATATGTGGGTTATACCTATTTATATTTGCTGTATTTGAAATTAAAACTGAGAAATGTCTTAACTATTTATGAATCATATCATTTTAAATAAAATGAACCCACTTAATGTTAAGATAACATTTTTATGAAAACCATATTTTACAATTTTGAAAATCTCTTTAATGTTTAGTTTTATGGAAATGCAGTTGAATTCTCATATCTGTATCTGCATTCTAGTTGTGATTTGTTGTTTCAGTTAAAGTTTATGAGGAAAATGCAGTTTTAAAGACAAATAGTTGGGAAAAGGAAATGTAGCAAACCCTCTAATAAAAGAGCCTCAGCAGCCCCCAGGGTCCTTGAACTACACTTTGAGAACCGCTGACATATACCTTTAATTTTCTAAAGTACTGAATAAGATAATCCATGCAATATATATCGTTATTAATGCTGCTTCATTTGTTGCTATTATTTATAATTTCCAGATAGTGTCAAAAAATCTTGAGTTTTTTCTTGTTTTGTTGATTGCACTCATGGTTTCTTAAAAAAAAAAAAGGAAAGAAAAGAAAAAGAAATTAATAATGGCATAAATTTGGTAAAGGGGTTAAGCTACTTAACTAAAATCTGTATTACATAGTCTTTAACCAAATTGAGATAATACAGTTTACATCTATAATGTCAGTGATACACATGGCCCAGTGCCTAGAACATAAGATAGACTCAGCAAAAGGCAGCTTTGGGATCATTCTTTACTCAATGTACATAAAACTACGCAAATAGGTGCCATGGGTAAAACTGAACTCACATATCTAATAACACCTTCAGCTCATCCAGAGTCAGTCTTTTGTTATCCTTGGACACAGGCCTACTTTTAGGTCCCAGAGTCCCTTAGGAAAATGGATAAATCTCTTAACAGAAACAAGCCAATCCCACTGCAGAGCTGGGCTCTGCTCTTCTGGTCAGTGTGTGAGGCCCTGGGAGACTTCAGGTAGCTCTAGAACATTGTGCAGCATTTCCTGTAGGGAACTGAATCTCCACTCCAGCACTTGTTTCCTGAGTGTAGGCTTGCCTGTACGCCTCAGGATTCCTCCAAAAAATAATGCAATTTCCCCAGACCAAGCCTCTAGTTCCCACATGGCCAGGGGTCGGGAGAGGGGAGAGTTTGGAAGGGAATGTTCCTATACCCAAATGTTCCCACACCCCTCTCTGGTCTTGCTATAGGATCCTGAGAAAGTATGAGTTTTTCTACCAGCACTTTGGCAAAAAATGGCCTTCTTTCCTACAATTATATTGAAGTGGTGAGTGTTTCTACACAGAACTCCAAGTCTGTTGCTCTAAAGTAATCACTTCCAAGGTCAGCAGTGGACAGTAAGTCCTGGAGAACTTTATGATCTGAGATCTAATAGTGATTTCATTACCTGCTTCAGAAAGGACCTCTAGGTCTTCTTTTTCTCTTTTAAAATATTATTAAACTTTTGTTATGGAGGCTTTCAAAGATGACAAATGTAGGTACAATAACATAATAAAAACCCATGTATGTATCATCCAGCTCTAAATTTTACCAATTTATGGACTGTCTTGTTTCATTCCTATTTCTATCTACTTCTTCTTCGCATATTATTTTGAAATAAACTCCAGACACCATAATACTTCACAAATATTTCATCATGTATATCTAAAAATACAACATCTTTTTTCTACATAACCACAAAATCAACATCTTTTTTAGAAATTAATGAATGGTAATTATTTAATATCAACAAAAAGCCAGTCATTATCCAGAATTTCCAGCTGTGTCATGAAAATTTTTCAAAATTGGTTGGCATCGAGATTGTTAAGAAGAGCCACATATTGTGATTGCTTAATAGGTATTTTAAGTCTCTCTTAACTTGGAGGTTCTCATTCTAATTTTTTTCTCTTGTAAATTATGTTTTGAAGAAACCCTTCCCTCCTTTCTTAATTCCCTATTTGCTTCCTTAAATCTGGAAAACTTCCTGAAGCCTAACCCTTCACTAAAACATTTCCCTGAAGAAAAGTCAATACTGACTTCCTTCAGGCAAGCCTGATACACACTCTCTCTAAAGACTCCCTTATATTTGTGACTTTTGAAGGTTCTAATGTTACAAGCTGGCAGCCTTCTTTTTTTTTTTTTTTTAAAGATTTTATTTATTTATTTATTTGATAGAAATCACAAGTAGGCAGAGAGGCAGAGAGAGAGGAGGAAGCAGGCTCCCTGCTAAGCAGAGAGCCCGATGCGGGGCTCGATCCCACGACCCTGGGATCATGACCCGAGCCGAAGGCAGCGGCTTTAACCCACTGAGCCACCCAGGTGCCCCAAGCTGGCAGCCTTCTTAACTGACTTTTTGAAACTTAAGAAATGTAGGGACACCTTGGTGGCTCAGTTGGTTAAACTTCTGAGGTTGGCTCAGGTCATGATCCCAGGGTCCTAGATTTGAGCCCCTCATCAGGCTCCCCGCTTAGTGGAGACCCTGCTTCTCCCTCTCTTTTGGTTGCTCCCCCTGCTTGTTCTCTCTCTCTTGCTCTCTGTCAAATAAATAAAATCTTCAAATTTAAAAAAAAAGGATTTTCACTTTCAGATTTGTCACAGTTCTCCATGTGTTCCCTAAAGCCAGCAGCAATCTCTGAGCTCTGTCTCTGCTCACAGTTCATAGTGAATATCTGCCAACCCAGGATTCCTAATAATAATCTCTGATAGATTCCTAAAAGGACAATCAGACTTTTCCCAGGCTCCAACTTCCTGGGGACACAAGGGAGAATGAATTAACTTTACATTTGAACTTTACTTGCAAGTTATCCTATGGATGTGGGATCTCTTCAAGTTCTACCAGAGCGATTTCTGAAAATTTCCACGTTTCTCACTTAGAGTGAGGCACAAGATCCACTTCTGCTCCCACTTCCTCATTGCTATTTTCTGCCAGTGAGCTTATTTATTAATGGAGGTGCACGCCTCCAAGAATGACCTCTTGGTATTCTTAAAAAACAAAACAAAACAAAAATGCTTGGAATTCCACACACAAATGGGGATACTGCTTCTCTCCCAGCTCTTTATTTTACTCTGTCTCTTGCCCTTAAAATGAGGTTGCTTATGCCCAGTGACTCAAGAAAGACTCTTGCTAAAAAGAGAGTTCTCTCAGTTTCTGCAAAGAGATGATTATTTCTGCACAGTGTTCAGATCTAGTCCCTGCAGCACGGCTGAGGGCCCCACTGTCCTTTCCATCTCTAGTAACTAGAGCTCTGGCTCCAGAGGACTCACACATAAAATTTCCTCCTCTTAACCTCTTTCCTCAGGAAAGGAAGGCGTGGAAAGGGACTCCGTCAACTAAAAACTCATCTCAAACTCAGCCCAGCCAACCCTTACTGTGGCATGGTTCCTCATCTAGGTGGTGCACACATCATTTTTATTCCATGTGGAAGATGATAGGCAAAAAAAAAAAGTACCAGTGGATTTATTAATGCCATTGAGTATCACTGTAATGTATTCATTCATTCAGCAATTATTTATTGAGTGCCCCCTGTGAGCAGGACGGTTCCAGGAACCGGAAATGAAACAAAGCACACACAATCCACTCTTACACACGAGCAATAATGGGAATTCCTCGCCTTCTACAGAACTTGGGGGAGAAGGCATTCCTAGCCTAGAAGAAATCATCATTCTCTGAGGTCACACCGCAGCTCTTTCCTGTGACTATCAGCTTATGCCATGAATAGCTTTCAACAAATGCCAGTTCTGCATTTTCTTTGGTAAAATACAGCTGAATGTATGCCACTGCACAAACCTGTTCAGTCCTCCAGCGTGCTGTAACTATAGCCTACCTTTCGTTGTCGTTGTCGTCCCTTTAGGTGTGTCAGTTCCTATCCCAGTGATCGGACTGAGAGACGAAGAGAAAGTGTTCGTCAACAACACCACCTGCGTGCTGAATGACCCAAATTTCGTTCTCATTGGGTCCTTCGTCGCTTTCTTCATACCGTTGACGATCATGGTGATTACGTACTGCCTGACGATCCACGTTCTTCGCCGGCAAGCTCTGATGTTACTGCACGGCCACATCGAGGAACCGCCCGGAATAAACTGGGACTTTCTGAAGTGGTGCAAGAGGAACACCGCGGAGGAAGAGAACCCGGCCAACCCTCACCAGGATGCGAACCCACGCCGAAGGAAGAAGAAAGAGCGACGTCCCAGGGGCACCATGCAGGCGATCAACAACGAACGGAAAGCGTCCAAAGTCCTTGGCATTGTTTTCTTTGTGTTTCTGGTCATGTGGTGCCCGTTTTTCATTACCAATATTCTGTCGGTTCTGTGCGGAAAGGCCTGTAACCAAAAGCTCATGGAAAAGCTTCTGAATGTATTTGTTTGGATTGGCTACGTCTGTTCAGGAATTAATCCTCTGGTGTACACGCTTTTCAACAAAATTTACCGAAGGGCTTTCTCTAACTATCTGCGCTGCAATTATAAGGCAGAAAAGAAACCTCCGGTGAGACAGATCCCGAGAGTGGCCGCTACTGCTTTGTCAGGGAGAGAGCTTAACGTTAACGTTTACCGGCATACCAACGAGCCCGTGATTAAGAAAGCTAATGACAGTGAGCCCGGTATAGAGATGCAAGTGGAGAATTTGGAGCTACCAGTTAATCCCTCCAGTGTGGTTAGTGAAAGGATCAGCAGTGTGTAATAGCAGGGTGCAAGCAGCACAGTCTTTTCCTACAGCAAAGCTACGAATGTAGGGAAAGGTCTTAGAATTCTTCTGTCGGTCATAACTAATGTAAATATCGTTGTCTGATAAAAAGCGTTTTGTATATAGCTTTGCAACCCTGTACTTTACAATCATGCACACAACAGTGAGATTTAGGGTTCTATATTTACTGTTTATAATAGATTGAGAATAACTTATTTTGATTATTTAATGCATAAAATGTTGATGTTTCTGCTCTCTCTCCCTTCCTATTTCCTCCCCTCCTTCTCCCTCTTTCTTTTGTTCTCTCTCTCTCTCTCTCTTTTTCTTTTGGGCATAAAGAAATGTTGATGTTGATCTCAGGTGACATTTGCAGGAGACCAGAATGATGCACGTGACAGTGGTTATTTCAACTACACCAAAATTAACGAACTCAGTGGAATCTTTTTCCGGGTTAACAGTAAATATACGCTTTAAATTCTTGCTCTGCTCATCTACACACATAAACACAGTAAGATAGGTTCTGCCTTGTGATACCTTATCACATGCATTGGCGAGTCAAAGGTAGAACTTAGCCTCGTCACATATAGGGGCAAAATTTGACATTGTCGGGATGTCGTGTTGGTATTTTACTGCAATGTCCGTCCCCATAGTGGTATTTTAACATAGCAGCTGGTTAACCAGGACTACAGAAGTGGAAGGATGATACGAGATATATACACCAATAGCTTTTCACTTCTTAAGGACAATGTTCAAATTCTGATTATCACGACAAGCAAACTGGAATTAGTGTTTTCATTCTGGTCCTTAGTAAATACCTAATTCTGTGATTAAACTGGGGAACGAGATCCCAGAGTTATTTCCCAATCCAGGATTCAACATCAATTGGGTTTTGATCTCAGGATCCTGGAAATTCGTGTGCTACACACAAAGTGAAATTAGCATTTTGAGCCTTACTAAAATATTTTCATAATTACGGTACCTCTATCTATAGGACCCAATTTCGCAGTCCATTTTTGAGTAAAACTTGCGCTGGAAGCATAGATGATCAAAACCTTGGAAGTTTTACTTGATTAAGGACTACAGAATTAGGCCCTTAGAATGTGAAAAAAAAAAAAAAGTAAGTAAAAACAAGCTTGTACTGAACTCTGGGAAAAAAAACAGGAATACAGAGTTTCCATTTGGATTTTAAACAAAATTTATCTCATTTTCAGATCCTTCCGAACTCTCTAGTGCAGGAAAAGGCTGCAGCTAATTTGTGAAAGTGGCAAGCTCTTCATTGTACTGCAATTATGTGCCAGAAGTTTAAAATCTTTGTTAAAATAATAGTGTTGTGTCACAATAAGTGTTGGCCATTGTTTCATTCGTGGGCCTGCTGCTCTAAGAATTCAGTACCATTTAACTAGTTTGTTAACCACGAAAGGTTTTCAAGCATCGCTAAAGTCAGACCATGAAGTCTATGCTGTGTGCCGAGTATCCAAGTGTTTCCACTGTTTCCATGTGTGTCCATTTCACACAACTGTGGATCAATTTCTGAAGAATTCATGATGCTATCTCTTATGCCTGACAGTTACTTACACACCTTGGTGTGTGCTTCTCAATATCTCGAAATCCGTGAAGGCAGAATCTGAATTTCAGAGAACCCCTGGTCTATCTTCTCAACACACAGCATAGATGAATCCAACAGTCTGCCACAGGGGCAGTGGGAGAGCTGCTGTATTTGAGGAAACTCATACAGTCTCTATTTGATTAGCAACACTGCCAAATGTCAGTCAATTGCTGGAGCATGCCCCAATACACCATGAAAGTAAAGTCGACCTGCCTGTTAGCTCTGTTGAATTGCATGTTAAAACAATTATAGGAAACTGAATGAGATGATCTCATTCTTACTGAAACGAAGACGTCTGAAGACACATAGCATGCATTGAGCATGAGTTCTGCACATACGGGTGGTGTCCTGCATGTATGCCATGTATGTTGCATGAATCCATCGATTTGCATTCATGTACGGCAGAGTAGTTGATACAAAAAGGACTGGAGGAAATCCTTCAGCAGTCCTTGAGATGACCACGCATTCAGATCTGAAGTATTGTGAGTGTTAGAGAAAATTGGAAACATCTGATTTCTTTTCTTAACTATCAGGGCAAGCTCATAGCACATGTTTTACAAAGAAATAAAATATAAACCACAGATTTTGAAAAGCACTAGCAATAAGTTGAATGATAATAGCTTATAGCACATTTGTTAATAATTCTTATGTCATCAAGTAGTAGTACTTAATAGTACCCAACACAGTAATTATTCTCAAATCGTGTGCTATTCGTAAGTTCTGTGCAGTTGGGTATGAAACAAATATACTCATTTGGATATAAATCTTACAGTTCAATGTTAAATCTACAAACTTTTGTAAATGTTTTCAAGGAAAAAGTCCATGTGATAAATGTAAACGTGGTGAATTTACTGTCAAACAAATCATTTTGATGTACTATTATATATGTATATCAGTTTAAGACACGTGCAACAGACTGCCTTATATTATTTCCTGTAAATCTTCTCCTTGGTCAAATGGTACTTTTTGTGAGTGGCTGCAAAGTGTTGTCTTATTTGTGGTTCCTATATGTTATCCATTCCAAGTTTTTGTGATACTTCCTATTAATTTATTAAATTTATTAAATGTTGGCTAGTAGGTCATGTGTCTTTTTTGCCCCTCTGTCGTTCGAAGGGAAAATATACCACTTCACTTCATTTTCTTTGAAAATTAAATCATATCCTGTAAAATAAGATCAAAAAGACAAAAGCAACCAGAAAATATCACTCTTCTGATTAATTCTGCATGTACTCAAAGACGACAAAGCCAGAGGAAAGACAATTAAAAGGGGTAAACAACAGAGCAATATTAACATCACTGATTCTTTTTTTTTAAAGATTTTATTTATTTATTTGGAAGACAGAGATCACAAGTAGGCAGAGAGGCAGGCAGGGAGAGAGGAGGAAGCAGGCTCCCTGCTGAGCAGAGAGCTGGATGTGGGGCTCGATCCCAGGACCCTGAGACCATGACCTGAGCCCAAGGCAGAGGCTTTAACCCACTAAGCCACCCAGGTGCTCCTACATCACTGATTCTTTATGAGCAGAATAACTGCATTCCCAAATTATCCTACCTTCCTTAACCCAAGGAGGGGCTTTGGATGGTTCATGTGCCCTCTTTGCAAATAAGTATCATTACCATCTTATTTCCACCAGACTCCTAGTTCCCCAAGAACAGAAATGACCAAGACTATCTTGTTGATGGTTTTATTCCCAATACCTGGCGGCTACTCTACATTCAACAGGTACATATTGAGCATCCTCAATATTTGTGGGCATTGTATTGTCTGTTCCTGATGTTAGAATGGGCCTTACAACCCTCTGCTCTTCAATCATGGAGCACCTAAATTTACCTCTATTCCAAATGGCTCTGGATACCTCTGTAATCAGGGTCACTATACTAACTCACTCTGTTCCTCCACATCTGGAACAAATACCAAAATACACTGGCCTTTTCTTTCAACATTTATATCTTCCTGATAGTGAGTGAGCCTAGATAATACTGGCATGACTTCAGTTCCCTGAGAAAAAAGCAGGAATATCTCATTCCTTTGCAACGATGACTAAGGTGATTCCTAGGCGTGCATCAAGAGATAAAAGTTGAACTGTCACTTGAAACAACAGGTCACTGCTGTCCATGGCCAGAAATAGCTTTTAACACTGAAGGTAGGGGGCTACTCTTACCCAAAAGCAGCGCAATGGGGAGAGATTGGAATTCCTGACGTCTCAGAACAGGAAGTGGAAGGGAAGGTGGGCAGGGGAAAACTAAAGAGCTTCATTACAGAGCACTGGAAAGTTTCATGGTCTAAGGAGAGAAAGATACTTCTTATCATCAAGTAACAGTATGTTTCTACTTACTACAGAAATATATGGTTTCTACACAGTCTCTTGGCTCCCAATTAGGCCAATGAATTTTCCAAAGTTGTGGCCCATTTCTCCTAGGACATTCTCACTAGTCATATGTTACCATATCACCTAGAGAACTGAATACATTCAAAAGAGGTATTTTTATAGTCAGTGCCAACAGAAGAGGGTGACATCATAGAGGTTCTCAAATATTATGTGACCCATAGCACACTTATATATAGCTCTAAGAGGTAGGTTGGGCTCCCCTGGGATGTAAATCCTGAAATGATGAGTGTGCAGGATGCTTACTGGGAAGTGTTCTTGGGATCCATTTGCACAGGGCAAGGGGAGAAAATAGGAGGGAGAATATGGACTGCAGTGTACTTACAATAAGGACTTACACCCCCTGCACCTTTAGAGGGGAAAATAAACCACTTCACCTCATTTTCTTTGCAAGTTAAATTGAATCCTGTAAAATAAGTCCACAAACACAGGGATGCTCTGTTGGTGAAGTGTCTGCCTTCAGGTCAGGTCATGATCCCAGGGTCCTGAGATGGAGTCCTGCATTGGGCTCCTTGCTCAGCAGGGAGCCTGTTTCTCCCTCTGCCTGCCGCTCCCCCTTCCTGTGCTTGTTCATTCTCTCTTTCTCTGACAGATAAATAAATAAAATCCTGTAAATAAATGAATACACAAGGACAAACACAGAACACAGAAAGTATCACACTTCCTGACTAATTCTGCATGTACTCAATGACCACAACACCATGGGAAAGACAAGTTAAGAGGTCCAAACAACAAAAACAATGATCACACTTAGTTGACTCCCATGGTGAGCTCTAAGGTATCCCTTCAGAGTTGTCCCAAGTGAAAGCGAGGCGGCCAGACCTCTATATCTCCACTGCTCCCAAGAGAGATGTCTTATGCCAACAGAGACAACTCTTAGGTAAGGCTTATAGCTAAAGCTATCAGTCCACAATCACCCCAACCCTTGGGGGATAAAAGCTTCAGCCCTGAAGGTGAGATCATGGCAGGGTAGCATAGCATCCATAATAAATAGTATATTTATTGGATAGAAAAGATTCATCATCCAGTTCAGTACCTATATAAATAACATGAAAGAACCTGACTGTCACTTCAGCCAACATCAAAGCAAATGGAAGAGAAAGGACATACAGGCATACCTTGGGAGCACTGCAGGTGCATTTCCAGAACACCACAATAACATGAGTCAGATGACTTTTTTTAGTGTCCCAGTGCATATAAGTTATGTTTATACTATAATGTAGTCTGTTAAAGGTGCAATAGCATTATGTCCAAAAAAAAATTAAAAAACAATGTGCATACCTTAATTTAAAAAAATATTTTATCACTAAAAATGCTAACTATTGTTTGAGCTTTCAGTGAGTCATAAGCACTGAACAAAGATTACCATAACAAATAAAATAATAACGAAAAATGTGAAATATTCCAAGATATACCAAAATTTGACACAGAGATACAAACTGAGCAAATGCTGTTGCAAAAATTATGCTAATAAAAAATGGCTCTGATAGACTTGCTTGACACAGGGTTGCCACAGCATCTTCAATTTGGAAAAATGCAGCGTCTGCAAAATTCGATAAGGTAAAGTGCAATAAAACAAGGTATGCTGGTTTTTAAATGTGATTTCTCTTCTTTTTTCAATTTTTTAAAAGATTTTACTTATTTATTTGAGCAAGAAAGAGAGCACGAACAGGGGGTGGAGCAGAGGGAGAGGAAGAAGCCCAACGCAGCCAATTCCAGAACCCAGGGATTATGACCTGAGCCAAACGTAGACACTTAAACCGCAGAGCAGGGAACCCCATGTGGAGCTCCATCTCAGGATCCTGGGATTATGACCCGAGCAGAAGGCAGACACCTAATGACTGAGCCACCCAGGTGCCCCTGTGATCTCTCTTCTGATTGAAGGTATTCTCAATCAACAGCTTACTAGGATTTTTAGCTTTCGATTTCATCTGGGTAGCTTCAGATAAGCTGCAGTATAGAACAAACCCAAAGTTTCAGTGGCTTAACCATGCAATTCCCTTTTGTGCCCACACTCCATGTTCAAGATGGGTTGCCAAGAAACCTCTTTTCAATATAGTTACTCCTGAAAAAAAGTGGTAATAGAGGAGACATCTTTACATGCTACTTCCATGTAGCAGAGGGAAGGGAAATTAGTGGATCTCTTCCTTCCATTAAAGCTAACCCTACTTTTAATTTGCAATTGAAGCTAACGCTACTTTTTTCAGTTTAATCCTGAGTCTACCCATATTCTCACAC
>ML097469.1:24465-47711 GCA_003697995.1 Taxidea taxus jeffersonii
AAATTTCCCAAGGCCATCTTTTTTTGTGGGACACATTTTTTTTCCCTTTCCTTTTTTTTTTTCCTTCTTTTCCTTTTTTTTTTTTTTTTAAGTCATTTCGATCTTTAGTAAGGACAGGGTTTGTTGGCTATCATTCAAGGCTTGCTGAGTGAATTTACTAAAGTTTTCTATATGTGCTATAGAATCCTCCAAACCAATGGAGGGAACAAAAATGGCAGCCAAATGCGCATATCAATGAAAGAATGTGCCCATGTGACCTTAGAGGTAGATAGAGGTTGGCCACCATTGTTACTATGAAGCAGATTCTCCCCTGTGCTCAGGAAAAAACCCAGGGTGCAATGGCCCAACCACTCAGGTGGAAGCCATGGCCAAAGATTTGTGCCACACAACCATCAGGTTCCATTTGGTGCTATCCAATAAATACCTGGGCGGCCCAACCAGTCAGTGCCAAACCAGTCACTATCCCTTAATATTCTATATTTGCAGTACAATTGCATTGATTCTTTTTAGAGTAACTTTTTTGTTCCCAACATAAGTGTGCCCGGGTGCTCAAATGCCTATGACCCAGAGTAAACCACATAATCGGAGTCTAAATCTGAGCATAGTCAGCCATGGCTCTGATGGTGGTACTTCGAGGACTTTTCTAAACAGCAACTTTATGGGCTGCCTTTAGTTTGTTTGACAAAAAAAGAATGCTCATGCCCAGTATCATTGCCAGAGTGTGCCATAAGCCAGTTTTCCGGATCAGTATTGGTAATATCAGGTGAATGTTAGCCCTTGCTTATTCTTCTCTAATGTACTGCTTGGGGCCTTTTAATTCCTCTCCTGGAGGGCGCTACCATCATGGCAGTTCTGACAAGCAAGAGAGGGGCGGCTGTCCACATACCCAACAACTGAATTGATTTCTTTGTCAGGCACGTGAGATTGTCTACTGTATAAAAGTATGTCCATTGGGTGCCCATCCCGAGACCAGACACCACAAGAGCAGCAGAAGTCTAAGGTCAAAAAGATGGATATTGAGTAGGGAATTGTTTGGAGACATCATCCCCTTCTGGAAGAATTACACCTGTGGCCTGATCTTTAGAAGTTCAAGTGGCTGCAGCTTTAGGAATGTGACCAGGTCATATATGCCATACATGTTGGCTGGGAGAGACACTGCTGTCAGCCATGAGGAGATGGACTGGGGGCGGGATACGCCAGACTAAGACCACTATCTTCTCCCCTTTGTGTAGGTTCCATTCCAAGTACAGAGCATTTCAATGGGTGTGGCTTACAGCGTGATAACAAGATTCCATTGTAGATTGAGTAGTTTCCCCTCACCCAGAGGTGTGAACTGACTCACCCATCCCAGCAAGACATCCCATTGCAAATGCCAGTAGAAAACACCTCTCCCAGGCTTGATGGGGCTTATTCTCAGCAGCATAGCTTGTTGATCTATGGTAAGTCGGGGCAATGACTCTCTCCTGCAATTCCATACCTTTACAGTACTGGATACCTTGGTCTCCAGTCTGGCACAGGGGGTCTACTGGTTGGCCATTCAAATGTATTAAAGCTGGGACGGTCCTTCAGCCCACCTGGCCAAGGTGGTTTTAGCTGCTAGTAATTTAGTCTGCTGCTTTAATATTCCATTTTCTCTTTCTAGCACGGCTGCTGCTTGCACATTATAGGGGAGATGAGACTTCCCTTTAATGTCACGTTCTTTCACCCAGTCTTATATATCATGACCTTTGAGGTGTAGCCTCTGTTCACTGTCTATTCAATGAAGGTTTCTGTACATGGTATTCAGCCCTTCTAATCCCCTAATGGTGGCAGCCTGGTTTACACAGTGACAGAAGAAAGCTTGGATTAGGCCAGAAGCTGCGTCCACACAAACCAAGGCACATTTAGAACCCTCGCTTAGAAGGAAGGGACCAATAGAGTCAATTTGCCAATGCCTCACTGGCTGGGAACTCTGGTGGCTGGCATCAGACTCCTTGGCATTGTTTTGAACACACAGGGCATGTTCTGATTGCATTAACAGTCAGTGTACTTTTAGAGCAATCTGTCATCCTTGGCAATGTGCCATCCTATCTGGGTACCACTGTGGCCGCTCTCTGTATACCAGATCTGTTGTATCTATGGAAGGATCTGCTGTTAGAGCTTGTACCTGAGTGAAGGCAACAGATTACTGATTGCCAGAGGGCCTAGGTACCTTATGAACTGGGACGTGAAAAACAGTGAGGACTGCCTAAGGACCCAAACATCTTTTCATATATTCTGACCCCGAGAGGGCTTAGTCATAACCATCCACCTCTCACTTTCCCGTTATCCGAGCCATAGGGTTAATTTCTTTTTTTTTAAAGGTTTTATTTATTTATTTGACAGAGACAATGCAAGCAGGGGGAGTGGGAGAGGGAGAGGGAAAAGCAGGTTTCCCACTGAGCAGGGAGCCCAATGTGGGGCTCCATCCCAGAACCCCTGGATCATGACCCAAGTGGAAAACAGACGCCTAATGAGTGAGCCACCCATGTGCCCTGAATAGGTTAATTTCCTTAGAACAGTCCAACTGTCAGAACCAAGGGTTAATGGCCAGGGCTCAGGAGTAATCACCAGAGAGAAAACTCAGTTCAGCTCACTGGTTTCTGT
Organism: Taxidea taxus jeffersonii; assembly: GCA_003697995.1. NCBI lineage: Eukaryota > Metazoa > Chordata > Mammalia > Carnivora > Mustelidae > Taxidea > Taxidea taxus. The sequence goes on from ML097469.1 coordinate 27,091, forward strand.
GGTTTGTTCCGACTTCCATCCAGATGGTGTCAGTGTTGGGCTGAATAGCGACCAGAGCCCTTGAGGATGGATTGCTTCGAATAAACTCATCTGTACCCCCAAAGGCATCAGTGGGAATTTCCCTTTTCCCCTCTTTACACGCCGCAGGAGTAAAAGAGGCAGGGGTATCTGGAGGTTCTACATACTCCAGAGGACCGAGTAGTGCCTACTTTTTCTAGAGACAGTAGGCTGGTTGACAAGTTCTCCTCTGTGGCAAATAGGCACACCACTTAGAATACGGGCTTGAGCCACTACAGAAGTGGGTTGCTGGAGAATATTTTCAACCCACCCCTTGACAGGTAGGTAAATTCTTACCACAATGTCCTGTTCACTACTGAGAGGACCTATCTGGAGGAGTGCTGTATACACTGATAAAAACAGTTGCTCTGTGGCGTATAATGGATTCCTTCCTCCTTCCAGAGCTGGGAGATCAAAATCCTAGGGTTGCTGTCTTTTTCTGTTGTTTCTGCCATAGTGCCCAGCTTAGACCTTCTAGAGTCCCAGACTCATCTAACTCAAATGACAGCTTTGCTTGAGAGATGCCAGAACGTTAACCTGATTTACAGGTATTTTTGGCTTGTTACTCTGACCCACAGTCCCATACATGCCCTTTCTTTACCAAGTGGTATAACGGACAGAGGCACTGTGCCAGATGGGAAATAAAAGTCCTCCAAAACTCCAAATCTTTATAAAATTTCTGAGGGTTACTGTGAGTTAGAGTACATTCAAATCTGTAATCTACCAGAGTCATCACCTTTGGTTTATTTCTGGAGGACCAGTCAACAGTGAGCTCAAAATGAGGCCTCTGATCACCTCCAAAGACCGTCACCTAAAGATGATCTTGGCCTGCATCCTTTATCTGGGGTGTGGAAGGCAGCTGCCCCAGATAAGACTGCCTCCCTGAGGGCTTTTCTGGAGCAGACTGGGCACCAAGGATTGTAAGGACAGATGGGGCAGGTTGAAACTGCTGTTCAGATTTTAAGGCTTTCTACAGACTGACCAACATGGTGTTCGGTTGCTGGTCAGTCTGTTCAGGTGGAGTACTGGTAGTGATAGGATCACGACGTCCCATTTGCTTCCAGGTTACACTTACTAGACTTTTACGCCCAACTGTGGTAGCCTCTTCACTTTCCGAACATCCCCTCTATTTGGGGTCTTTCCCACAACCCATGCCTGTTCCTGGGATCTGTCAGTTTCCATCAGATCGGCAATGGATTGCCCAACATCATAAATGTCCTATCCCACAACTGAGCTCAGCATGGATATCAGCATCCCATATCAAGTGCTGGGGGTAAACTGGAGAATCTTGGCTTCCAATCCAGCAGTGAATATGGCCCCATCAGGGTCTTGAAAGAAAGAGGCATAGATTGCCTGCTTCATTCTCGCCTCCCTACGAATTTGCTGTAACTTCAGTACAGATTTTCAGGGTCCCATGTTCTCAGGGAGATCCCCCTCGCTGGGCCTAGCCTCCCTGCAAGATAGAATGATCCAATCTGTAAGATAGTGATTATCTTGGAACCCGGAACACCAGACAGGCATTGCTGGAGGGCAGGGTGTGTGGTTATGTTCCTCATCTTCTCTGCCTCCTGCCTGGTCAGAGAGATGCCTTCACCTCCATATCCCATAGTTGCACTAACCACACCTGGATACTTTCCCTGGCCTTTCACTGGAACTTAGCAGCTATATCAATAAGTTCAGCTGAAGTATATTCTCTTATCTCGAACATTTCCTGAAATGGAGGCTGCCCCACTGGCTGGGGTTGTTGTCGCTGGGCTTTTGCTTTCCTTCCTATTAGTGATTGGATGGCTCCAGGCATTTTGTCTGTTTCACTGTTGATCACATCTCCTCTTTACTCTCATCATTTTCCCAGGGATTCCACCTCTTAGCAACCCAATCAGGTTTAACCACAAGCACTCAGATCTTAATCTGAGGCATCTTGTGCCCTCCTAGCTTTGCAGAATGGCACACCAAGATCTCTGCTTGTCCTATCTTCCCACCTTGTCTGTCAGCCCTGAAGCTAACAAACTAGTGGACACTCACAACCTTCCCAAACTTTAGCTCTTCTAACTTTCTAACTCTGTCTATTTGGGCATTGATGACCAGGTCAACTGCCCACAGTGGAGGCCAGCCCATTATAACTGCCATGTGCTTCCCTTCTCTTTGCAGTGTCTCCAAAAAACACATTAGACTAATGGGCATTTGGGGACATCCCCATACTCACGTGGTAGCCCACAAGCATTTGATATAGGGGCCACATTTTCCCACTGACAAGTCAATGGCCAACTCAAGATATCCCCCACAGATACTTCTTTCTCGAGGCCCAATTCTTTGATATCCTGGCTGGCTCTCCAACTGTTGGTTCACAGGCTGTCTGGGAACTCCCGAGGTGTAATATGAAATCAGTCCTTATACTCGGAGAATAGGGAGAGACACAAGAAAGAGAGGCTACTCCAAGTTGGTAAGTGGCAGTTTTAATAAACAAAGGGAACTTACATATGAAGCTTGTCCTGTGTGGCAACAAGATGAGTAGATTTCCACACCCTCCTGCCACATCTTAAAAGTTTAGATATAGGCCTTAACTAGGTTAAGTCAGGTATACCATCTAGATGTTTTCAAAACCACATCACTTGTTAAAGGCTATATCTTTGGAGCAGCCTCTGGGAACAGGGAAGGAGAGTGGAACCCACACTCCAAGGACACAGGATGGGGTAAGGAGTCCCTAGGTCCAGCCCATGGGTCAACTGGTGATCACATCTTCTTGATGACTGCTCCCAAAACACTGGCAAAACTGGCTTTCCCAGAGCAGAAAGCGTAACCCATCTCAAAGTACATCTTTCTAAGCATTACCACTTCAAAACGGTATAATGAAGTAAGTGAATAAGCCTTTTAAAATTCATTCAGTCCTGCCACTACAATGGATAAGAATGGCCATGTATAGTCCACTGTGAATTTCTATCATGAGAAAGTCCTCCCCTGAAGAGGCTGGAAAGACAGACAAGGATTGAACAAATAACAGCTAACATGTTATTCATAAAAAACACATTTTTCAGAAGTTTATGCTTAAGATGAAAAGTGTGCTTGAAACAAAATAATCATGATGATGAAGACCATGTTGCCAGTGATGCTGTAAGATCAAAGAAGATACAATTACCATTTCAACAGGGGATTTATCTTAAGATTAGTGTTTTAGTACAATCAGGTGTCTATAAGAAAATACCACACACTAAGTGGTTTATAAACAACAGAAATTTATTTCTTGCTGTTCTGGAGACTAGAAAGCCCAAGATTATGGTGTCAGCATGGTTGCATTCTGATGAAAACCCTCTTTTAGGTTGCAGACTGCCAACTTCTCTCCATGACCTCACATGGTGGAAGGGGCAAGTGAGTTCTCTGAGGCCTCTTTTACAAGGGCATTAATTCCATTCATGAGAGCTCTGCCCTCCTGACCTAAGCACATTATAAAGGCCCACCTCTCAACATATCAAGCATTAGGATTTCAACATATGAATTTGGGGGGGGGGGGACACAAACATTCAGATTATAGAGGAGGAAAGATAAATTTTCCTCTACCTTCTTAAGTTCTTAAGTTCTTGCCTGAGACCCCCCTCCCTGTAATAAAAAACAGATTAATAGGAGAAAAGCAAACAGAAAATTAATAACATGTCCTGTAGAGGAACACTCCGCAAATGGCCCAGTCATCACCTTAAAATATCATCTTCAGCTAAAGACAAAAGAAGATATTGGCGTAGGGAGTCCGGTTACGGAAGGTTACCAAGAAAAGTACAGCACTCAAGTTTATGGCTGTTATGCAGATTTAAGTAGGCACCTTCCTCATCGATAAAAGTTTCTAGAGATTTGGTCATCCTCCTCTTCCTGGTAGAGAGAAGGAGATGCCCTTAAAAATGTATATTTCTCTTATACATATAAATGTCTCTTTAAAAAGGGTTAACTTTTACTCAGTTTTCAGAGAGTCTCCTTTGTCTGTTGTTTCTTAAAAATAACCAGCCCCAGGGCTCCACCTGCAGAGCCCTTCTGGCAGCTCTGGAACTGCTGAGGTCCTGGGCTGGATGTGACCTTCTCCTGCCTGGAATATCTCAAGTTCTTAGAAGTTTGAGTGCATACCCAAGGGATCATATGAATCCTGTTGCTGTCAGAGTGAACAATTCAGAAATGGAATCCTACCATGAGCCCCAGCCAACCAAGAACTACATGACTAAGCAATGAGGTCAATAGGAACAGAGTAGCCAAAGATGCTGTTTGTACTATGAGTGCATCAGGAAAGACTTAATATCCTGGAAACTAAAAACTCAAGAGGGAACAAGAAAACAGATCTGTTGAAGATCTGACAACAGAAGTCAATCCTTGAGCCACGTGACAGGGTGTAAGTGAGTCTGGTAGATTCTTTTATGGCTGCAGAGAAGGAGTGTGGCTGAGTCACCACAGGCTGGGAAATGGAACCTGCAAACTCAGATACACACAGATGGTGTAGTGGGCTGGACACTCAAACTACTAGACACGGTTCACCCTGTATGCTACAGCTGAGGTCCTGGGATATCTGATAGACAGCCATCAGAAGGGCATAATAGCAAACATTGGTTGTACTACCAAGGCTTTGCCCAGAATGTCACATTTGAGAGAGACATACATAGGCTTGGATATGACCAACAGCATTAAGGAACTAAGGTTGACTTTGAGGGGCCAGTGAAGCCCTTGGAAATATCAGACTTGTACCTTCTCACAAGATTCACAGCAGCATCACCAGCCCTGCAAAATGAATAGAAATGACTTGATGTAAACTTCAGAGAAATCCCCACAAAAGCTCATGTATAAACACCTTCCTGCTTATTGCTCTGTGGGTCCCTCAAAAAGATCACTGGAGACATCCAAAGCAAAACTAGAGAATTCCATCACATTGCCACTGCCTGACCTGTACCATCTAAACATACTTCCAGTCCAACATCAAGAAATCACACTGGCAGCACTCAGGACGCAGACACTGGGTTTATAATTTGTTACAACCATTAACCTACATTTTCCCTCTGTTTCCATAAAAATGCTGTTTTTCAATTACCTGATTGTTTGCCCAATAAGGCTCTAACTTTGAGAGCCCACCTACTTCACCACCCCTTGAAATGAGTACCATTGAACTGACTTATTGTCAGATTAAGAGACTAGTTCTAGGGGCACCTAGGTGACTCAGTCAGTTAAGTTTCTGCCTTCCATTTAGGTCATGAGCCCAGGTCCTGGGATCAGGCTCCACATCAAGCCCCACACTGGGCTCCCGGCTTAGTGGGAAGTCTGCTTCTCCCTCTCCCTCTGCTCCTCCCCCCTGCTCATGCACGCTCCCTCTCTCTCAAATAAATAAATAAAATCTTGAAAAAGAGAGAGAGAGAAACTAGTTCCACAAAAGGAAGAATCTACCTGCTCAACTTTTAATGTATGAGACTTCAAGAATGCTTCAGAGGAAGGAACTATAGGGATTGAGGATGGGCTGCCCCAAGATGGGCCATTTTGTCATGAGGACTGTCTTGAGCTGAAGGCAATCTGAGACCCTTTGGGCTCGAGAGAAAATCTGGCCCTTCCTTTACCTACATAGAAGAATCTAAATTGGATGGCCTTTCCAGAATTAGGGTTAGTACCAGAAATAAATGCATTTGAGTAACCTTTCTATGGCAGGACAAACATTCATTTACCAAGCATTTACTCTTTTTTATCTTCCTGTGAATTGAATTTCTTCCCTTTAGAGCCCAGACCTCAGCCCTCTTCTGCTCCATTCAGAATAACATATATGCTTCATTTTGCCTGACAGTATTTGGAAATTCTATCTCTGAATGGATCCCCTTTATGTACACTAATAAGTTTTATTTCCTCCTCCACCCCCAAAAATATAATAATTATCAGCCCCAAATAATCCTTAAGGCAAAGAAGAATATTTCCAGGTCGCAATTTTGCTCCCCTTCAAGACCATAGCAATTAGTTTAATTTTATTAGCCAAAGAAGCTAAAACCTTGTTTAAATGTTTAATTCATAAATTAACTATGTTTTGGTTTTTTTTATATATTTTATTTATCTATTTAAAGGGAAAGTCTGCAAGCAGTGGGAGGAGCAGAGGAAGAAGGAGAGAGAGAATCTCAAGCAGACTGTGCTTAGTGCAGAGCCTGATGCAGGGCTTGATCTCATGATCCTGAGATCATGACCTGAGCCGAAACCAAGAGTCAGATGCTTAACCAACTGAGACATCCAGGTCCCCCCAACTATATGCTTTTTTATGCAAAAACAAGTTAACTCTTTCAAGTTGGAATATTCTCTCTCTGGAGGAAAATCTGTCAGAAGTAGCACAAAGGCTCAAAGGGTTAAAAAAAAAAAAAAGCAGGGAAGACATGAAATCTGCTCCTGAATGCTAATACATTCATACACCTCTACTGTATGCTTTTAGGGAGAATTTTGCAGGCTTTCAAGTGTCAAGAGTTAGGGTTCTTAGTAAAGCACTGGAGTGTAGAGCTACTCCAGTGTTTGGCCTCCAAACCCCATCATTAAGTACTTACACTCTACTGCTCACTTTTTTCCTCTTTCTAATATGCAGCATTTTTTATTTTAGCTTTACAAATTTTTTTTATATATATTTATTTATTTGAGAGAGAGAGAGAGCACAAGCAGGGGAAGGGGTACAGGGAGAAGCAGGCTCCCCACTGAGCAGAGAGCCCGATGCGGGGCTCGATCCCAGGACCCCGAGACCATGACCCAAGCTGAAGGCAGCGGCTTAACCCACTGAGCCACCCAGGTGCCCCTACAAATATTTTTTAATAATAAATACTGAAGGGAAGCAGAATAGGTTGAGCTGAAGGCAACCAAGACCCAGCAGACACAAGAAAATCTTTATCTATCTCTTCATTACCTGAAGGGATTTAGATAGGAGCCTATACCAGGAAGAGCTAGTCCCAGAGATAATTTTTGTTAATCTTTCTGATTACCCATAGCAGGGCAAATATCTAATTGCAAAACATCTGCTCTTCTCATCTTCCTATGAATTTCCCCCCTCCCCTTTGAAACCCCAGACCCTTATTCCATTCCTTAGCTTACAATGGCATATAAGCCACAACTGTCCAATTTGTCCTTGGGTCTCACATTTTTATGGAGACATTTGTTTTTGTTTTATTAATCTGTCTTATGTCAATTTGACTGGTAGACTAGCCAAAGAAGCTAGAAGGGAAGAAGGAAAATTTTTCCACCCCTACAATGCAATCAATATTGCAGAAAGCAATACATGATAATATTTTGTTTGGATAATTTTTTAATGGTTTTGTAGAGGTACAGTCTCCATGTCTGGGGCTGGTGATAGGAATGGGGGTTTACCACAAACAGACATGAGGGAAGTTTGGGGAGTGATGGAAATATTCTAAAACTGAATTGTGGTGATGACAGCACAACTCTATCAATCTACTAAAAATTATTGAATTTTACCCTTATAATAAGTACCTGTGGAGGCTCTGTGAACAATGCATTGAAGTGGGTAATGAAAACAAAGACACCACAGTGAGTTTGGCTACCTCTGGGCAAACTACAACCCACATTGGCACTGAAGATTCACAATAGATTGGATCTCTCATCTAGGTGGAAACTAGGATTTGGGCAATTCTATGGGTTTTTCCAGTTTCAAAACACTTTGAGTTTTTTATGCTACCATTGCTAGGCTATAGCCAATAGGGGTTTTGGAATTAACTAAATCACCCACCTCCTGGTCCTGATGTCCCAATTCAGAAATGACAGTTCCGATTATGGCCTCTTTAACAATTGGAGTAGGAGCCAAGTGCCTTGAAAGTGTCTCCATTAAAAGCAGCTGAGAAGGGGCGCCTGGGTGGCTTGGTGGCTTGAAGCCTCTGCTTTTGGCTCAGGTCGTGGTCTCGGGATCCTGGGATGGAGTCCTGCATCGGGCTCTCTGCTCGGCAGGGAGCCTGCTTCCCCTTCTCTCTCTCTCTCTCTGCCTGCTTGTGATCTCTGTCTGTCAAAGGGATAAATAAAATCTTAAAAAGAAGAAGAAGAAGAAGAAGAAGAAGAAGCAGCTGAGAAGCACACACTCCTATAGCTATGCAACTTCTCAGGCCCTCCTCCTAGTTTTCCAAATTGATACCACAAGCTAGAAGGTGTTTCAAAGAGATATTGCCTCCAGAGAAAGATACTGGGTCCTTTATTTTGGTGTAGAAAACACTCTCTGATTCAATTTGGGAAAATTTTAGCTCATTATTCTACCACAAGGTAGTCAATGGTTCTTCTTCCTCCAAATGTATATAATTTTCCCTTAAGCAATTACAGAAAGCTACAAAACAACATATTATTTACATATTGCTTACCAGTTCAATTGACTGTGTTTATACATAAGTCTTTCCTCTGTTAGTGGCCAGCAGTTAAGAGAAGGTTGACAGCTCAGTGAAGCTAGTAGCAACACAAGAATTGGTAGACCAGAAAGAAGTTAAGCAAAGAGAACCAGAAACAGACAACCAAATAGGGCCTTGGTAAGATGGAAGTCTATGTGTTTGTAGTAGGCTGACCCACTCAGGATCTATCAGTATATGGCTCAACATGGGACAGAACTGAAAGCTTTCCCCAAGCCACACACAGATCTATCTGCACAGGGTATAAGCTTTACTGTCTCAAGGGACTTAAGCAACAGTTACAAGAAAACGCTGGCAGAACACTAAGATGACTAAACCATCTTCTAGGAAGCCAGACTTAAGGGCCATCTGTGTGGCTCAGTCGGTTAAGCATCTGCCTTTGATTCAGATCATGATCCCAGGGTCCTGGGATCAAGCCCCACATTGGGCTCTCTGCTCAGTGGGAAACCTGCTTCTCCCTCTCCCACTCCCCTGCTTGTGTACCCTCTCTCGCTGTGTCTCTGTCAAGTAGATGAATAAAATTTTTAGAAAACAAACAAACAAACAAAACTTCTAGGAAGCCAGACTTAAAAATAAAACCAAGGGGAAAAAATAAAGTTGTGTCCAGCGTTCAGAGCCTCAGAGTTCAGAGGCTGCCCACTGTTGGGGAAATAAATTTCTCAGAATTCACCTAGATAAGCCATTAAGAAACAAGCCAAAAAACAAGCCCTAATGGGTAATTGGAATCCTGAGTTGCTAATATATTATCACATATTATCTAAAATATCCAGTTAAATGTAGAAAAATATAAGACATGCAACGAGACAAGATAGTGTGACCCATGTTCATGAAAAAAAGCAGGCAATAGAATCTGACATATTTCATAAATATGATTATTTTTATATGAACTTTCCAGAATTGGCAAATCCGTTGACTGAAAGTGGATTAATGGTTGCCTAGAGATGAAGGTGGCAAAATGAATTAGACATAGAGAGGCAGGAGATTTCTTACTGGGGCAAATAAAATATTCTAAAATTAAACTGTACACTTAAAATGGATGAGTGGTGAATTTTATGGTATGTAATGAAAATTCAAGAACGCTGTTAAAATATGTATTTAGTTACATAACATATATATATATACACACACACATATACATACATATACATGTGTATGTGTTTATGTGTATGTGTATATGACGTGTGTTATTATGAGACTATAAGAGTGGGTGTCTCAGCCATGTCAGAGAAGTCAGACATAAAGAAATGATATAATTATCTTTTGATATTATCAAATTTGATTCGATTTCTCAATTTTTGATTAACAGTGCTTCATAAAAAGAGTTTAGAAGTCTTTATCCTGAACCATATCTCCGGAACAGTTTGAATAACAAAGGTAAGTCTTTCCTTGAAGTTTAGAAAATCTGCACTTGCAAAACCAGGTCCAAGGGCTATAAAATCTTGCCCTGAGAATTTTCTTTGAGTTTAGAGGGAAATCTCATTGCCAACTTTTTTAATTTTTTCCACAGTAATTTATCTCTTATTTTCTATCTCTTCTAAAAGCAATTTTGATTTCAAATTACTAATTTCATTTTACTTTTAAATATATTTGCATAAATGTCATATCTTCTATTTCTTTTCATTTTTACCTATGGTTATTCCCCATCTTAGTCCTAATTAAGTGTATTAATGCTTTATAAATAAATTCATTGACTATTTCAGACAGTTTGCAACTCTCATATTTGACAAATTATATTTCTTTGATATATTTACTACATTTCACCTGCAATTTTTCAGTATTTACATGAATTGGTTTAATCTCTTAGTAATGATCTTAACTTTACAAAAAAACATTTGAGTCTGTATTTCCTCACAAACACAAAGGTAAGACAATTTATTCCCTTCCTGCATATGACATGAGATGAATTCTACTTTTAGGGCCTTGTTTATATTGTCCCTCTAATTAGTTTTCATTAATAATTGCAGGAACTTTCTTACCCATATTATTTATTTATTTTGTACATTATTTAGATTCTATGTTGAGACGTTTTTGATATTTATATTAATTTCATACACTGATATACATTATCCATTAATTTTAAAGCCTACTGGTTTTGGTAATCAGTGCCATGGCTCTAACAATTTATCTTTATTTCTTAAACTATTGATTTAGTTCCATTTTCAGTTTCTTTATTTTTCTAGGAAGAGTATACTTCCTGAGTTTTTGCAAATCTGAGGACATCATTTTGTTACAGTTGCACTAAATGACAGCCTAGTTGGACATAGAACTCTTTTTTTAATGATTTATTTATTTATTTGAGAGAGAGAGAGGGAGCATGACCTGGAGGGGCAGAGGGGGAGAGAGAGAGAGAGAACCCCAAGTGGACTCCCTACTGAGCCCTGAGCCTGCCACAGAGCTCAATCTCACGAACCCAATATCATGACCAGAGCCAAAACTAAGAGCACCAAGAAGGTGCCCCAGACCTAAAATTCTTGAGTCAAAATATTTTCTCCTCAAATCTGTGTTCTGCTACCCAAATTTCCTCAGGCTTTTCAGTATTGTGATATTATTTTGATATTTGATATTTTCTTTTATTAGCAATGTTATTTTCTGACATGTTATTTTATGAATGCTTGTAGAATTTTACTTCATTTTTTAAATTCCTTATTGTATACATATAGATCTACTTTCATTAACTTTATCTACTACTTGGTAGACTGAAAACCCTTTGCATAGATAAGGGAATTTTTTTCTATTATTTTTTATTGTTTCTTCTGAGCCATGTACACTGTTTTATGCTTTTAGGGAACCTATGATATACATGTTAGATGGCCCATATCATTTTTATGTCTCATCCTTTTATTCATCATGTTCATTTGCACGTCCCTTTTTTCCTAAGTGCTGGCACAATTTCTTAAATTGGACTTAAATTTCTTAAACTGGACTCTGATTTACTGACCGCATGTTCTGAAATACCCATTATGTTAATAACTTAGTAACAGCTCTTCCCAATGTCCCCCTTTCCTTTATAAAAGAGCATTCCCCTTCTTTGTTCTCCAGAATTGCCTATGGGTTTGCACTAGGTTGCTTGTCCCAGATCACAATTCTTTGCTATTCTCAAATAAACCTGTCTTTTGCTGGTAAAATAACTGACAGCTTTATTTTTAAGGTTAACATCACTTGGTGATCAGAGAAGTAGGATCCAGAGAAGACCCCTAAGAACTCTGAGGCTGGTGGGCAAACACTTGAAAGTATTCACAGAGCCAATTAGGCTCACTGCTTTCTTGCTGACCCTACGGTTTGAGAATAGGTTTTCTCCTAGATTTCGAGCTGCATACTTTGTGATGGAGTTCTCCAGGCTATATTTCGGACTTGTTCTAGAGCCTTGTTTGTTTTTGTTTTTGTTTTATCTCAAAGAGTACTCATTTGGCCTTCAATCTGACTCCTTTCTGGAATCAGACTGTTCCTGGTGGAACTGTGCTGACCTTCATTCTGACTCCTTTTCGGAATCAAACTGTTCCTGTTGGACATGTGCCAGCTGGAAATATGTAGGCCTTTGGTCTGACTCCCTTTTGGGATTAGACTGCTCCAGTTGGAACTGTGCCTGCTGGAACTGGGCCAGACTTTAGTTAGATTCTTGTTTGAGATCAGATTCTTCCTACTGGAATTGTGCTAGCCCCAGGTCTGAGTCCTTTTCAGAACTGGACTGTTCTGTTGGAACTGTGCTGGCTTTGGCCTGATTACTTTGGAACAAGATTATTTTCATAATTCCTCAACTGTTCTGCTTAGGAATCTTCTAGTTATTCTAAAGAAAAACTTCTAAGAAATGGGATCTCAGTCATCAAAATGCTTTGAGGGTGCCCCTACCTAGTAGGACTTTGGCAGGTTCTGTTTAAAACTGTGGTCCCTTGGGACACCTGAGTGGCTCAGTCAGTTAAGCATCTGACTCTTGATTTCAGCGCAGGTCACGATCGCTGGGATATGGGATCGAGCCCTGCAACAGGCTCCGAGCTGGGCACAGAGCCTGCTTAGGATTCTCTCCCTCTTCCTCTGTCCCCATCCCTCCTACCAAACCAAACCGAACCAAACAAACAAACAAAAAACCTATGGTCCCTCCATATGTATAGACTGCCTTAACCAGAAGTAATTTAGAACTTCAAATGGTCATTACGGAGAGCTTTTGATCTCTCCAAAATTATTTTACTCAAAATTAATTTTGAAAGCCATGGCTCCTTTAAAAGGAGGGGGGACTAAATGGGATGTTTATACTAAAAGGTATTTTGAGGCTTCCAGATGTTCTCAGGAATCTAAGTTTGCTTCTTTGCAAAATACTATTTCTTTTTTTTGTTTTGTTTTGTTTTGTTTTCTACTATTTCTAAATTAACTGAAGCAAGCAAACAATTGAAAAAATTCAAAATTGCTTCAGAGGCCTCTTTGTCCTCTTTTCTGTCTTATTTATCTGCTGACAAATGGCAGCCACCTTGTGCTCAGGTCCCAGGCCCAGCACCATTTTCCTCTATCAGTTCTGCTGAACCTACCTTTTTCCTCCAAATCTCTTCTCAACCCTCCTCCCCTGAACCTATTAAAAATTGCCTCTTAAAGTTAAGCCTTCCGAGGATCTAAATAAACCTCAAGTTTCTTATGTTCCCTGAACTGAGGCCAAATTGTAAGCCATAGTTAGAAGGTTTCTAAAGTGACTGAGGACCCTCATAGATTTGCCAAAAGATGGAGGTTTGTCCAGAACCTCCAAGCAATAAGTCACATCATTATCGCTCAGCACCCTGTTGCTCCCAATCCCCACACACCACTCATATGCATTTGCACTGAAAGCCAACTTTTCACTGTAATTGATCTATGCAGTGCATTTAGTGTTATATTTAGAAATATTCAATATTTCAGTTGAGAGAGATGGCCAATATCTTTTTGCTTTCACTTGGGAAGAACAGAATTACACCTGGACAGTAATCCCCAGGGTTTCAAAGAGTCTTTCCTACTTTTCTCAAACCTTGGAAGTTGATTTGGATGCTATAAAGATTTCTGCAGTCTCTACCTTGTTATAATACATGGGTGATTTGCTTCTCTGCTCCCCTTCTCAAACCTCTTCACAGGAAGGCAGCATCCACCTCTTAAAGCTTTTGGCCTTATAGGTACATAAAGTCTCCAAAAGAAAAGGGCAGTTGCCTCAGACTCAGATTAGATACTTAGGGCATTGGGTCTCAAAACAAGGACTGCATTTGGATCCTGACAAAACCCCTCACAACTGCTTAATACCGACAGGCTACCTTTAGAATCTCCATGACAGTTTATAGGAAACTCCTCTAACCAATGCAGAGTTTTCATGGTTTACTACTGATGGGTTCTTATTTAAAGGATAAAAATGGTAAATAATGTGCTGGGCATGGCATTGCAATCCCTCCTGAAGTCACTGAGGCAGCAACCTCACCGTTGGCTACTTCAGCCCCTAAGTTTCAATTATATACCCTTACTTGAACTTGTACCTTAGCCAAGGGTAGAATCTCGCACTTATAATGATAGCGGGAAAGCCTCTGGGATAAGTCATGACTTTGGAATATTATGGAAACAATGAGATGTCCTTACCTCCAATGGGAATAAAATTAAAAATGGCTCTTATGTCCAAAACTTATTAGATACCATACTCTCTTGTCTGCTGCTCTGGCTGTTAAGGTTCGTGGGCATGCGAGACTCAACTCCTTGGAGGCCAAAGTAGTCCACCTCTCTACTTCCACCAAAAATGTTGCTGTCGGGGTATCTGGGTGGCTCAGACAGTGAAGCGTCTGTCTTCGGCTCAGGTCATGATCCTAGGGTCCTGGGATTGAGCCCTGCATCAGGCTCCCAGCTCAGCGGGAAGCCTTCTCCCTCTCCCACTCTCCCTGCTTTGTTCTCTCTCTTGCTGTGTCTGTCTCTGTCATATAAATAAGTAAAATCTTTAAAAAAAAAAAAGATATTGCTGTCAAGGAAACTGATAGGTAAACCTTTGTCATGGTCTAAAGGGATGTTCTCCCAAAAGATAAGTTTTGGAAAATTAAGAAAAACAAGGGACGCCTGGGTGGCTCAGTTGGTTAAGCAGCTGCCTTTGGCTCAGGTCATGATCCCAGCGTCCTGGGATGGAGTCCCACATCGGGCTCTTTGCTTGGCAGGGAGCCTGCTTCTCCCTCTGCCTCTGCCTACCACTCTGTCTGCCTGTGCTCGCCCTCTCTCTCTCTCTAACAAACAAATAAATAAATAAATAAATAAGAAAAACTACCCAACAAGTGGTCTCAGAAAAAGAGAAACAATACTGGAAATCTAATCATCATTGGCTCAATAAAAAGCCAAATCTGGTTTGGACCAATTAACAATCTGTCCTTCCAGAAATTCTAAAATTTTCACTACTTACACTGTACATGCATTAAACCATTGGTCTACTTACAAAATAACACTCATGAATCAATATTGGTGGGAAAAGATTAAGAACTGCAAAAGGTGCCTACCTTGCTTGTCCCACCTTTCCAAAGTGTAATCCAGGTAAATCTGTTCATACAAATGGATTTCATACAATTTCCCCCTCTCATGGATAAATATGTTTTCATCATGTTTTGCATGCTTTCTCACTAGACCAAAGCTTTCTCATCTATGAGAGACTTTTCTATAGGCCAGTGCTTCTTCTGTTAGAAATGATTATCCTTACCTAGGGAACTCCTCTCAAACCACCAAAGTGATCAGGGAACCCATTTTATTGGTCATGTGCTTCAACAAGTCTGCTGTTTGGCAGGTTTTTACAACACTTTCATTGTTCATACCATCCTCAGTCCTCCTACTGGCACTATTAAGACTCAGCTGACATAATTTGTAGAGACTCTCCAAACATGTTGGCTGAAAGCAAGGTTAGTCCTTCTAAATCTCAGGTCTACCCCCTTGGAAACTCACAGACTCTCCACCATTTGAGATAGTCACCAGAACGTCCAATGCATCTGGCCCCTGCCTTCTTTGACCCATAGTTGATAAAAGGAGATACACTTCAAAAGTGTAAAGGCCTAATTGCTTCTATTAAAAATAACCATCCTTTGGTAGAGCAATCTTTTCACAGTGTGCTCCCAGGAGACAATGAGCCAGCAACCTAAAGATTTCATCTGTTGGGAAAGACATCTCCAGAAAGACTCTTGGACCTCATCAGGAACCAACCCTTGTGCTGCCAAACTCCAGAGGAGAAACTCTTGGATCCACATGACACACCTAGAGAAAGCACCAAACCCCGATTGAAACTGTACACCATCTGGTGACCTTAAAGTAAAAATTTCCTGGAATTGAAGCAGATAACATCTGATGAGACAGCTTTTCCAAAATGTCCAGTCCAGGCCTGTACACCTATTTCTCACTCCTGCTCCTTTTCTCTCCTTTGTAGAAAGACAAAGCCCTCATCTGTATTTCCCAAACCCTTGTGAAAGGGGGAGAAACTTTTGGAAAAAGCCTCATCATGATCTCATGACAAATTAATTTTTTTCACTTGCTTTTCCTGAAGGGTTAAGAGGTTCAGAATTCACAAAAGTTTTCTTTCAGTTGAACAATTAAGTGACTTTGGATTTATATCCAAATATATGGTCTCTGAATTTGCAACCTTGCAGGCTGATATTTTCAGTAGCATATGTGGTTCCAAACAGTTCTTTTGAGATAACAATAATGTTTTGAAACATCTTTGAAGTTTTGCTCTTTTACAAAAAGTTGATTCATTATTGCTTCGTATTTATACCTGCACTGTAGTTTCTTCCCAAATGCACTCAGTTCCTTCTTTCGGTGTGCTCTTGCAATAGCCACTGTTGTGCCTTCTTTGTTGCTTTAACTGGAGCCCTCCAGGAGGCAAACATGACTCTGGATTTGCCTTCATAAGGATACATTTCTCCCCTAAGTCAGAATAAGGACCAATAAAGTTTTCAGTTGGCTACTTTCAGACCCAAAGTGCTGGTTTAGAATCCTCATACAAGTTGGAATGGTTATATTACTTCTTCTGTTTTGTATAATTAAGTTTTGTGTTTTATTGACTGTCCAAAAACCAATAACAATATACCCAGCGAAGGGACGCTGGTTCTCTGCTTTGAGATGATCAACTCTTATGACCCTGAGAAGATGTAGACTTTAGATGCACAGTACCTAAGAGTTTTTTCCAAATGGTTTCCATCTGCTGTGCACTTTCCTATGACATAGGACATGACAGCAAACAAAAGTCCTTCCTGGCACTGAGGGATAAAACCACTAAAATAAAAACCTAACTATCGATCAGTGATGCTTTTATTTTTTTTTAAGGATTTTATTTATTTATTTGACAGACAGAGATCACAAGCAGGCAGAGAGGCAGGCAGAGAGAGAGAGAGAGAGAGGAGGAAGTAGGCTCCCTGCTGAGCAGAGAGCCCAATGCGGGGCTTGATCCCAGGACCCTGGGATCATGACCTGAGCCGAAGGCAGAGGCTTTAACCCACTGAGCCACCCAGGCGCCCCAATCAGTGATGCTTTTAAAGAAAGATCTTGATCAAAAGGGGGAATGTGAACAGTCATGAAGGGAAACCTCATTAAAATGGACCAGGAGGTTTGACAGGTGGAGCTCTCAAGCCTGAGCATTAGTTGTCAACTGCAAAGCTGATAGAAAGAGATGGAATTTTGCATGCAGATACTACTTTATTATGCCAGCAGGAGAAGAAAGGCTTTTCCTCCTCTCCTGGCATTTCAGCCAATGAAAGGCTCAGCCAATGAAAAGCCACTATACTTTGAACTCCCTGTTTACTCTAATGGACTTTTTGTTTATAAAAGCACCTCCCGG
Organism: Taxidea taxus jeffersonii; assembly: GCA_003697995.1. Lineage (NCBI taxonomy): Eukaryota > Metazoa > Chordata > Mammalia > Carnivora > Mustelidae > Taxidea > Taxidea taxus. Next base: position 44,308 of record ML097469.1, read on the forward strand.
GAGCCCCCCTTTCCTCTCTAAAATAATGTTTCTCTCCTTTGTTCTCTGGACTTACTCATGGTTTTGCCATAGCTTGCTTGCCCCATGTTGTAGTTCTTGGCTATTCCTGAATAAATCCATCTTCTGCTGGTAAAATACTTGGAAGTTTTATTTTTAAAGTTAACTTTATAAACAAATAACAATTCAAATTAATTATATGAACTTTTTCTTTTAATATAATCAGATCCACCATGTAATGGGCCTGGAGCGGTCCTATATGTGGGATTTGCATGATAACAGTCAAGTTCTCCCCAAACATTGCAGTCCCGCATTTTATGAAGTAACACTGTTTCATACTTGACAGAGTTTACATAATTTACTTAACTTTATATACAACGGTGAGACTGCATTAAACAGTGTTCTTGGCACAGCTTGCCTGATTTCCCTTGGCTCCACTAAGATGGGCAGCCCTACTGCTGAGGAAATAAGTAGCCTGAGGGGTCTGCAGGGATGGTAGGAAGTCTTCAGGCATGAGCTCCCCTAGAACCGCTCTACCTCTCTACCGATTCCCTCTTATGAAATACTCCCTGATATTTGAAACCAATTACTTATTTTTTACGCATCAGTACTCATCTGAATGCAGTTCACTTTTCAAAAAGTCTATATTTGTCTTAAACTTAATACTTGGTCATTTCTTATTTTATTCAGCTTGTGTTTGTTGAACAACTCCTACTTGCTAGGCACAAATTTTAGTATTAGGAATATAGTGTGAGTAAAACAGCCAAAGAAATTTTATACCCAGACAGCTTATATTCTATTGGCAGGAGACATATTTTTAGCTAAGTATGTTATATGATATGAAGTATGAGTACTGTGGAAAAACTAAGGAGACATATAGAGCATTGGGACAAAGGGACGCAAATCTTGATGTCATTTCATTCCACTTCGCTTTAATTCCAGTGCAGTTAACATACAGCATTTATATTCATTTCAGGTGTACAATATAGTGATTCCACAAGTTCACACACCCCCCAGTGCTCATCATGACAAGTGCATTCCAAAGGGGTATAATTTTAAATAAGATGAAACTGTAAAGTCAGTGAAGGCCTGATGATCAATGACCTGAGAGATGGGAGGGAGTAACCCATGAGGATATCCTGGGGAAGAACATTATAAACAGAAGAAAGAACAAAAGCAAGGGTCCTAAAATAGGATGATATCTGATGTAGTTTAGGCATAGCAAAAAAAGACAATGTGGCAGGTGCACAATGGGCCATGGGGAAGCTCATAGGAGATGAAGTCAAAGAAGGACCAGATGATCCAACTACGTAAGACTTGAAAGGGCTTTGAGTTTTAGTGTGATTGAAATGGGGAGCCTTTGAAAAGCTATAATATAAATTTATACACATGCCTTGTGGGGTATTCCTCAACATAAATCTTCATTAAACAACCAGCAATCATCTATTATATAAGTGAGTTCTTATATACCTGTAATTAATATAGATGGTCATGGTACTTTCTTACAGTACAAAAATGGTCATGGGAAATAAGTCTTTTAAAAGTCACAATTTCGGGACACCAGGGTGGCTCAGTTGATTAAGCAGCTGCCTGCGGTTCACGTCATGGTCCCAGGCTCCTGGGATGGAGCCCCACATCGGGCTCTCTGCTCGGCAGGGGGCCTGCTTCCCCCCCCCCCCGCCTACTTGTGGTCTCTGTCTGTCAAATAAATAAAATCTTTTTTTTTTTAAAGTCACAATTTCATAGGGGAAAACTGGAGTAAGAAAGGGACATCTGAATTTCAGGAAGGAGGAGAGAAGCAGAAGTTGAAGATAGGCATGCCACCAGCAGATTGAGATGAAATGTAGGTCTTAGAAACTGGAGGCTTAATCCTTATTTGAGGAAATAATTACCAGTCACCAAATAAAGCTAGAACATACTTGTATCTCCATGTGTTGCTAAGTCAAAGGCTGCTCAGTTGTTGATATCTCCACTTATTGCTTAGCATCATTCATGGCCGAAACTGAGTTGGTCACTTCAACCCATAAATAACTAAAAAGAGTCTTCCTCAACATATTGAAATGCCAATTATTAAGAGTGCCATTTCCAAATGTTCTATGATACGAGGAAAATAAAAATTATGAGATGACAAACTAATATACAAACTATTGAATACTATCAGATCCAGAGAAGAATAACCAAAGAACTATTTTAAGAGTACCCATAAAAGAAAAAAACCTTTGGTAATAGATTCTAAGGCAAAAATTATAAAACATATATACCATGAATAATCAAGAGACAAACACAGAAATAATAATGGAGAAAACTCACGCAAAGATCTAGAAATAATAGAGCATTTAGAAGGCAACTACAGGAGCACTAAATGAGAAAAACATGCAGCCAAGAATACTTTATCCAGCTAGGTTATCATTGAAAACAGAAGGAGAGATAAAAAGCTTCCAGGACAAGCAAAAACTGAAAGAATTTGTAAACACCAAACCAGCTCTACAGGAAATATTGAGAGGGGTCCTGTAAGCAAAGACAGACCCTAAAAGTATTATCAGAAAGGAACAGAGAAAATATACAGTAACAATCACCTTATAGGCAATACAATGGCACTAAATTCATATCTCTCAATAGTTACCCTGAACGTAAATGGGCTAAATGCCCCAATCAAAAGACACAGGGTTTCAGAATGGATAAAAAAACAAAACCCATCAACATGCTGCCTACAAAAAAATCATTTTAGACCCGAAGACACCTCCAGATTGAAAGTGAGGGGGTGGAAAACAATTTACCATGCTAATGGACATCAGAAGAAAGCTGGGGTGGCAATCCTTCTATCAGATCAATTAGATTTTAAGCCAAAGACTATAATAAGAGATGAGGAAGGACACTACATCATCATACTCAAAGGGTCTGTCGAACAAGAAGATCTAACAATTTTAAATATCTATGCCCCTAACATGGGAGCAGCCAACTATATAAACCAACTAATAACAAAGTCAAAGAAACACATTGACAATAATACAATAATAGTAGGGGACTTTAACACTCCCCTCACTGAAATGGACAGATCATCCAAGCGAAAGATCAACAAAGAAATAAAGGTCTTAAATGACACACTGGAGCAAATGGACATCACAGATATATTCAGAACATTCTACCCCAAAGCAACAGAATACACATTCTTCTCTAGTGCCCATGGAACATTCTCCAGAATAGATCACACCCTGGGTCATAATTCAGGTCTCAACTGGTATCAAAAGATTGGGATCATTCCCTGCATATTTTCAGACCACAATGCTCTGAAGCTAGAACTCAGTCACAAGAGGAAATTTGGAAAGACCACAAATACATGGAGACTCAACAGCATCCTTCTAAAGAATGAATGGGTCAACCAGGAAATTAAAGAAGAATTGAAAAAA
>ML097470.1:0-16283 GCA_003697995.1 Taxidea taxus jeffersonii
TAGGGTATCTCTATTTTCAACTTTTTGAGGAACCTCCATGCTGTTTTCCAGAGTGGTTGCACCAGCTTGCATTCCCACCAACAGTGTAGGAGGGTTCCCCTTTCTCCACATCCTCGCCAGCATCTGTCATTTCCTGACTTGTTCATTTTAGCCATTCTGACTGGTGTGAGGTGGTATCTCATTGTGGTTTTGATTTGTATTTCCCTGATGCCCAGTGATGTGGAGCACTTTTTCATGTGTCTGTTGGCCATCTGGATGTCTTCTTTGCAGAAATGTCTGTTCATGTCCTCTGCCCATTTCTTGATTGGATTATTTGTTCTTTGGGTGTTGAGTTTGCTAAGCTCTTTATAGATTTTGGATACTAGCCCTTTATCTGATATGTCGTTTGCAAATATCTTCTCCCATTCTGTCAGTTGTCTTTTGGTTTTGTTGACTGTTTCCTTTGCTGTGCAAAAGCTTTTGATCTTGATGAAGTCCCAATAGTTCATTTTTTCCCTTGCTTCCCTTGCCTTTGGCGTTGTTCCTAGGAAGAAGTTGCTGCGGCTGAGGTCGAAGAGGTTGCTGCCTGTGTTCTCCTCAAGGATTTTGATGGATTCCTTTCTCACATTGAGGTCCTTCATCCATTTTGAGTCTATTTTTGTGTGTGGTGTAAGGAAATGGTCCAATTTCATTTTTCTGCATGTGGCTGTCCAATTTTCCCAACACCATTTGTTGAAGAGGCTGTCTTTTTTCCATTGGATATTCTTTCCTGCTTTGTCGAAGATTAGTTGACCATAGAGTTGAGGGTCTATTTCTGGGCCCTCTATTCTGTTCCATTGATCTATGTGTCTGTTTTTGTGCCAGTACCATACTGTCTTGATGATGACAGCTTTGTAGTAGAGCTTGAAGTCTGGAATTGTGATGCCACCAACTTTGGCTTTCTTTTTCAATATTCCTTTGGCTATTCGAGGTCTTTTCTGGTTCCATATAAATTTTAGGATTATTTGTTCCATTTCTTTGAAAAAATTGGATGGAATTTTGATAGGCATTGCATTAAATGTGTAGATAGCTTTAGGTAGCATAGACATTTTCACAATATTTATTCTTCCAATCCATGAGCATGGAACATTTTTCCATTTCTTTGTGTCTTCCTCAATTTCTTTCATGAGTACTTTATAGTTCTCTGAGTATAGATTCTTTGCCTCTTTGGTTAGGTTTATTCCTAGGTATCTTATGGTTTGGGGTGTAATTGTAAATGGGATTGACTCCTTAATTTCTCTTTCTTCTGTCTTCAAAGCAGCTTGAAGGGTCAGGGCAAGATGGGACTGACACTTGTCAAGGATCTGTCTGCTCCTGGGTGGCAAACCTCTTGGAGGAGACGGACCTGGAGCCAGGCAAGCCAGAGGAGGCCATGACAGTGGTCTGGAGGACAGAGGGGAGACATGTGAACAAAGTGAGTGGAGAGGGTGACACGTGGGAAAATTGAATCCCCAAATGGTAAGAGAAAAGGAGGCGGGAAAAAGACCCTCAGGCCTTGAGCTGGGGTACAGAGAACCTACAGCTGACAGTGTGCACTGAGCCCTTCTGACGCCAAAGACGGGCCTCAATTTTTGTACCAAAGTAAACATTGCTTAATGTTTGCTAATCTAAAGAAGCAGGAAAAGCAACCGAAACGGGAAACAAGGCAGTTATGAGAGGCCACCCCACAAGCCTGTCCGAGCCCCTGGTACTCCCCAATGGACTGATCAATTCACCAACTTCATCCCTGTTATGTGACTGCAGTGGCTGTTCCCTCCACGGGCTGTGATTCCGAGGTCATTGGATCCCAGCTGGGCCACGGCCTTCCCAATGTTTCCCTGTTCCCAAATAAGCATAATCAATTTCAAGGTACATGAGACTCAGCTGTGACACAGATTAAATATTTTAGACCTGTTCCCCAATTCTTACATTCCTTTTGAATTGTGTTATAAATCTTGGCAGAGAGCAGAATTTTCCAGAACGGGTAGGCTTTGCTCTGGCTCTGCTCCCAGGCTTCTGTCTCTCCCTGTACTGCTCAAGGCCCATGTGGCCAAGGCCAGTAGACATGCAGTGGCCCCCAAGAATGTTCACATTCTAATCCCTGGAACCTGTGAATGTGACCTTATATGGCCAAAGGCACCACAGACGGGACTGAGTTAGAGACTTAAGATGAGGAGGTGATCCTAGATCATCTGGGTGGGCCCAAATTGCAACCATGTGTATCACCTTAGAAGAGGGTGGTCTGAAAGACAGAAGTAAGAAGGCAATGTGATGGAAGCAGAGAGAGATTGAAAGGTGCTCTGCTGCTGGCTTTGATGGTAGAGGAAGAAGCCACGAGCCAAGGAATGCTGCTCCAGAAGCTGGAAAATACCAGAAAATGGATTCTCCCCTAGAGCCTCCAGAGGGAATGCAGACATGCCAACACATTGACCTTGGCCCAGTAAGACTGAACCCCCCCCACCCTTACCCCCATCACTGACTGTATAAGCTCCAGGGCCCTCACTGACACAGGCTCCTTCTCTGGTCCTGAGATGGGCCCTAGCAATTTTGTAATCATAATTTTGTAGTTATAATTCTACATTCCCTTTCTTAAAGAAGGCCCTCCAAATTGCATAAGCTTTTAGGTCCCACAAACCATGGATCCACCCTCCCACTGGCCAACAGAGTGAGACCCCCATGAGTAGTTCACTGTGGTCAGCAACATTCCAAAACAGCCCTGACAGACTCTCCTTGATCAAACTCTAGGCAGGCTCTTCAGAGCCTTCTTCCTGACTAGGCCTCAACCTTGGCCTATAAAGACTTAAGCAAAACACTAACACAGTTTCTACAGCTCAACTCTGTATCCCTAGGATGACCCTACCCTCTCCTTAAAGTACCTACCTGAGAAAATTCGAGGTTGCCAAAAGAATTTCCAGTTTGTTCCAGCCAATGCCAGAAGACAAGACCCCAGTCTGTCAGCCTTTGTGGAAGAGCAGGAGCCTAACTTCAAGGAGCACCAGCCAGCACACTCAGACAGGTTTCATGTGACCCACCACTCCTTCCTGCTTTTGGGGATTTTTCACTCCCCTTACTCTACTGAGCCCACGAAATGTCTTCCCTGCTCCTTCCTTCGTGTTTGAAAATGCCCACTCACCTCCTATGAGTCAAAATTGTGTGGGTTTACACTGGGCAGTAGGATATTACCAATGAAGATCTATCTTTGCCACTTCAACTAGGGTCCAGCTTTGATTTTCTTTGATGTCCCCAACTCTCTGCCGCCTGGTTTATACTCCCTATATGATGCTCCAGCTTGAAAATCTACTAGGCAGCCAGGCCCATGACCCAGTCCCAGGAGCCCTTTAAACCTGGATCTAGAAGCCAGAGACAGGGAAGTCAGAGACAAATCATGAAAGGGATTCAAGGTGAGGAAAATTCTCCTGCTCGCTTCAAAGATGGAGGGGGCCAAATGACCATGAAAGCAGATGGTGTTTGGAAGCTAAGAGCAGCCCCTGTCAGCCAGAAGGAAACAGGAACCTCATTCTTTTTTTTTTTAAAGATTTTATTTATTTATTTGTTAGAGAGAGAGAGAGCAAGCTCAGGCAGACAGAGAGGTAGGCAGAGGGAGAAGCAGGCTCCCTGCCAAGCAAGGAGCCCGATGTGGGACTCGATCCCAAGACACTGGGATCATGACCTGAGCCGAAGGCAGCCGCTTAACCAACTGAGCCACCCAGGCGTCCCGAGGAACCTCATTCTTATAGCCACAAACAGGGAAACAGGGCCCATGACCTTCAGGAGCCTTCAGACCAAAAGGCATCCTGGCAATAGCGTGACTGTGAGACAGTCAAGTGAGGCAGCCTGAGACCCACCCACGTCACACCTGGAACTTTCAATCGACAGAACTATGAGCTAATAAATGGGTGTTGGTGATTTGTTATGCAGCAATAGCTAACTTATACACTTAACAGTCATGATCTGGGCCCTGGCCAGAGAGAGCTGAGCACAGGGCTCCAGCAGGCTAAAGATGGGGGCTCTTCTCCTCCTCTTCCCACAGACTATAACACAAGAGTCACTTCTTCGCTCTCCTCCCAGGCTAGATTTTCCTCCGTGACAGTTATCACTATTTGTAACTGTGGGGCTACTTTTCAAGGCCCAGACTATGACATCCATGAGGGCAAAGAGCTGATCGGTCCCAGTCCCAGCTGTATCCCAGCACCTAGGCAAGTCTCTGGCACACAGTTGGTGCTCAGTACATGGGATGAACGAGCGGGCACTTGGGAGGTAGGAATGCTGAGGAGGTAGTCAGAGGGCAGCTCCGGAATCCCAGGTGGCAATGAAAGGGAGCCTGGAAGGGGCTGGGCTAAGGTGGGTGGAGGCAGGGACTGGCGCTGTCCCCCATCAAGGTCAAGACCGTAGAGGAGCTGGGATGGTGGGAGGACGGAAGGAGGAGATGTGGGCCCAGAGGAGGCACCTCGGGGGCAGAAGAGGTGGAGGTGGGGAGGGCGGCAGGCCCAGGGTATGCCCTCGGCAGCTCGGAAACAAGGCCACTGTGGAAGGAGGGGGGAGACACACACAGGGACATTCCAGATGGATTTGACCAGATGAGATGAGCCTGAAAGGGCCAGAGGAATTCAGGTAAGGAAGTAACACTGCAAGGCAGAGAGGGTGCCGGCCCCCTCCCCTTCTTGCCCCCATGGTATGTGGGGCAAGAGAAGGGGTGCAAGGTGTAGCTGCTCAGTTGAGGCAGGAGGGAGAGGAGGAGGAGGTATGAGGGCCAAGGGTAGCAGGCACAGCAGAAGGCCTGGGGGGGGACGAGAGCAAAGGAGACGATGCAGGGCCCACACAGAGAGGGAGTGGGGAAGAGGACGGATGCCCAGCATTTCGTGTCCACCAGCAAGAGTCAGGGGGTGAGTCTGGTGCAGTCAGCTGGGACCAAGATTTCCCGATGGACCTCTGCAGTCACTGGCAGCCCCTGCTCGGGGTCCAGGTGTACAGGCAGCTTCCCTTCTCCCTCACCAAACTCTGAGCGAGATGTCTATGCCCCACACTCCTAGCCCAGGATGGCCAGAGTGGGCGTTCCATGGATATCGGGGTCTTTGAAGGATCCCTCCTATGTGACCCGGCCTGAGGATGCAAAGGACTCAGAGCTAGGGATGCCTTGGAAAGACAGGCATTCCCTGCCCCCACAGAGTTTGCAGTCGCAAAGGGGAAAGTGGCCGCTGTCCAGGAAAGAGATGGGGTCCTGAGGTACTGATGCCGGTGACAGAAGCTCTGAGCAGAGCGGGACTCTGTCACAAAACCCAGCACACGGGAGCCCCTCCCTGGTGGCCCCAGCTTCAGCACAGCATGCAGCAGTGGGGGCCTCAGTTTCCTAACACAGGCCACAATCTGGTCATGTGTACCACACGAGGCTTGTAAAGATGAAATGAGGTAAACTATGGAAAAAGGTTACAAAGTGCTGCTGGTATTTCCTTGAACTGTGAGATCGGAGCAAATGTAGCTTTCGGAAAGCTGGGAACCAAAGCAGTGGAGCCGAGAACTTTTCCCAGCAGGGCGCCTCTAATCACTTGGCCTCCAGGCTCCAGAAGCCACCTCGGGCACGCCCTGGGCTACCCTGGCGGGAGTCACGGGTCTCTCCAAGTAAGAACACAGGTTCCCACTGGCCAAGCTCCTGATCAAAGGCAGATCTTGTCCCTGCTGGCCGCCCTCCCATCCCTTACCCTCGGAGCTCCGCTCGCTGAGGGCCAGTTCTCAACCTTGAGGCCTCAAGGCTCTAAAATAGAAACCACCCAGGCAGGACTTCTAGAAATGGTAGCTTTCGGGCCAGTGGGTGAGACAAAGGTGGCCCATGAGGTCGCAGGGAGGGTGACTACGGCAGAAGGGGTCTTAAATGTGAGGAAATGGCCCAGCCTGAGGAGGCAAGGGCACCGGTGGCCAGTGGGACTGCCAGCCTGCCGGGCTGGGATTCTTCCCACAAAATATGCCGGCTACCTCCTCTGGGCCACCTTCTTTCCATCTAGGGCACTCGGGGACGTAAACAGAAGGGAACCACACTTCTTACTAGTTCTCTGCCTCCAAAGGTCCCTCAGATACCCCATCACCTGCCCTTGCCTGGGCGGGGGACTTAAAACTGGCTTCAAGGCCTGAAGCAAGGCCCAGGGCCCCAGGAGCCCTGAGAAGACGGCCCTCACAGTCCCGCTTCCTTGAATGCTGCGGTGTGAGGCCCTGCAGCCCTCTGCGTTTCACTGCATCTTCGGGTAGCACAGTTTTGAGGAACCGTCATGTTTTAGGCACCCAGAGAAACTGCTGCCTTTCGTCCCTCAAATCCTAACTTGAATCAGGGTCAGGAGACACCCACCCTGACGTTTGTGGGTTGTCATGGGCATGTAATTTTGAGACCTCAAGAACTCAACATGTTTACCAGAGCCACAGGAGATGGGGGAAGATAGCTGGTGTCATGCTTCTCCTTTCCTTTTGTCCTGGTGATCTTTAAGAAAATGCCCCTGCTACAGGACCCCATTATCCAAATTCAAATGCCTGGAACCACCTTGGTACAGACAGCAGAAGCAACATGAAATTGCTATCCCTAGTTCTGATCTCAATGGGAGTGCGCAAATCCCGTCCCTTCCTCCAGCAGATCCCCCCACGTGCCCCACACATGCACATCACCCGCCCCCCAGCATGGCCAGCCTCATGCCCAGGCGGCCCTCCTTTCTGCCCACGTGCCCTTTCCAGGCTGGGAGGGGCCCCTCACTGGGGTGGGGACTGGCTCAGAGCATAACCACAGGACACCACTCCAGGGGATGTTCATGACTCCACAGGCCTGTGAGCCTCCCCGGGTCCTCCTCCTGTCCCTCCTTCAAGCACATGGCCCACGCGCTGCGTAACGGCCCAAGACTCACACTTACCAAAACAGAGGCCGCTACCACAGAGGGGAAGTGTGAGCTAGGAGGCGACTGACAACTGGCCTTGGGCCCCAAAATTAGGAGCAGGATTTAATCTTAAACTACAAGGTTTTGTTCTAGAACCATTGTCTGTCAGAACTCATTTGCCTAAGACCCACGAAGGGCAGGTGCCTTTAGTCCCGCAGTGAGCTGGTGGCAGAGTTCCTCAAGTGCTTAACTTGGCACAGAACAGCTCATGGCTTGTTTACGAGGGCAAGGCGACTTGTGTGAATTTGCAGATGGACTAAACCCTAAAGCCAGGTCAGGTCGGATGGCCCCTGTGGTGACGCGTTGGTCACCATCGGCCCAGCTGGCTCTGTGCGGCGGATTACTTATGTTGAACTTACAAGGGATTCTGTGCCTTTTAAGGATGTGGATTCCAGATTCCACCAAGTAAAGCCTGAATCGTCATGGCAGAATCGGCTAGGAGCTAGCACTTTGCAAGTGGTTTTCCTTGAAAATCCCATCGTGTCAGATGAGTAGTCTGCCGTTGCCGTGGTGAATTGGTGTTACACTGTGACCTTGATTCTGAGCAGAAGCGTACGTTGCCTTGACCGTGATTGCACAAAACATGTTGTCTAGGAAACAGAACAGGAAGAGCTAGATCATTCTTGGCTTTGACTAGAAGCCACACAGAGTTATCTTGTACCCAGTGGGGTCTCAGCTTTCCTCAGGGGCCTCTAGGCTTTGTGTGTGTGTGTGTGTGTGTGTGTGTGTGTGTGTGTGTGTGTGTAGCACAGACAAAGGCAGCGGCAGAAAGAGAGAGGCCCTAGCTTCGCTCCACACACGCTGGGAAGCTTCAAGCCTAGACAAGCTTCTGCCGCTGCCGTTTGGAAGCAGAAGGGGCTTGCAGTGCCCTCTCCCATCTCTCGCTGAGAGGCTCCTGGAGAAGCGAGCAGTAACTCTGACCTCCCGCCTGTTCCCTGTCACCTCGTGCAGCTCCAGAGCTAAGGACGTGTGCTACCATGGCAGGGCCCCACTGGGCTCTGGAAAGATTTGTTTTCCCATCGAGAGCACCTGAAGTGTGCTCGCTCTCTCTCACACACACACACGCACATGCACACACACACTCACACCAAAGGCAGACTGACACAAGAGTAGCTTGTTGACACTCCAGTCTATTCCTTTCCCCACATAAACCATGCGTGCCCTCAGAGCTGGTTTCCCAGGCCAGCCACAAAAGCCACCTTGACCTAGAAAGGCACCTACAAGGAGGGATTCTATGAGCCTGTGGCCATAGATGCCCATGTTGTGGCAGAGGCCACTTCCAGCAGGGCACACTGAGGAATAGTCTAATGGCTTCCTGGTCCCACTAGCCCAGGGCCCTTCCATCTCCCAACTTGAGAACAGCCCAGATAGGAGTACATCCTTGACTCCTCTCTGTTCCTCAGCCACAAGCTCAAATCCCTCACCAGTTGTCAGGGACTGCTGTTGTCTCAACACCTTGGTAGACTTACAGTCCAGCCGTCTACCCTTCTCCATTCTCCCTGATGCTTACTGTGTCCCAGGCCCTGTCCTCGCTCCATTGCCAACTGCATGTAAAAGCCGTAACTACTTCCCAAATAAATAAGCAAGAGACAGAGATCACCATGAGACAACTAGCAAGGAGAGGACACAAGAGGATATATGCATGGCAGAACAAGTCAAGTGTTCCAGAAAAGTCCAGAGATGAATTTGAATCCAGCCCAAATCCCAGCACCCAGAAATCCCCCTCATTTACATTGCCCTGGTGTGCACTGATAGAAAGATGGACAGATGTAGGAATACATAGGTGAGACAAAACTATTTCCCCCAAAGGATCATCCAGCATCCCCAATAGGAGGAGCCAGAATCAAAAGGCCACATAGCATATGATTCCATTGATATGAAATGTCCAGAACAGGCAGATCCTTAGCAACAGAAACAGGTCAGCAGGTGTCAGGAGCTGGGGGAGCAGGGAGTGGGGGACACCTGCTAATGGGCATGGGATTACCTTTCGGAGCAATGGAAATGTCCTGGGAGCCGACGGCCATAGCAGCCATATGACTCCGTGAGTATACACAGAATGTATGGTACACATTGTGAGTACGCACTAAAGACACAGAGTTGTACACTGAAAAATATGTGGATTATGTCTCAGTGAAAACGGCGTCATGACATACGCATTGCGTTTCATCTAAAGTATTACACTCACTCATCTCATTTGTGAACAAAGAAAAAAAACCAGAAAATGAAAATACTGTTGAAATTGTAGTAAGTGTTTCTTTACAAGAAGTCCTAGTTCCTAAGAGATTCCACGGAGGTTAAGGAAAGAAACCATGAAAAATGCTAAGCTTTTTGAAATACCTGAAACATTATCCTTAATTTCATGCTCCAACACAGTATCCAAAGGCTACTCTAAGAGACGAAGAAATCATCCCACGCTCCTCCTCCCACCCCTCACTTTTCCACCTCTGCTTCACGTTACATTAGGACTTGGACGTTGTCAAAGTTTCTAAGATTTGCACTATGCCCTGGAACAAGACAGGCGTGACTGCATAATCTCACACTTGTCTCATATTAATTCTGCACATACGCAGAGTTGGTGGTTGCTCTTCCACTTCTCTGTTCTTGGTTTAAATTTCTCCTTATCATCCAGGGGTCATTCTGACTTTCTGCTTTTTGACTTGACAGAGAAGCTGGACAGAACTGGTTCTCCTCTTGTTCTCTTTCAGGAATACCGATTTTGTACACATACGTGTAATTCCCTTCCCTACCTTCTCTCCAACCCTCTGCTCTCTTGCATTTTGTACAAACCTTACAAACATGTCCCCACGTGGCCACGGTGCACGTGGTCTCCTTGATCACGTTTACTCGAAGAGCGAATTGCTCTTAGTGTGACTTTCATCTCAGCAATATTTATATTTCTCTCTTTCAATTCTTTTCTCACTTCTGCTGCCTTTCTTTCATTTCCTTCTGTTTTCTCATCATCTCTTCATTAAACTCTCTTTTCTTTTGAGAAATCACGTTTTCTGGAATTGCTTTATATCTGTGGAGGGTTTTTTGGCTTTGTTTTTGGTTGGTTGGTTGGTTGTTTCTTGTTTTGTTTTGTTTTGTCGAGTCTCCCTGTAGTTTTTGTGTAATTTTCCCTTGTGATGTGCTTCCGTCTGTTTGCTTCCATTCCTTTCCTCCTCTTATTATTTGTGTAATTGTTGCTCTTGCCAGTTTGTGTGTAGGACCCACGATGCATTGGGAATGCGCTTGATTTTGCCAACATGTCCACATTGTCTCCAGCTTCTGTGTGATCTGACGGGGTCTGCACACTGATGTTCCACTGCTCCTGTGGCCTGTCCCTAAGTTTCGTTAGTCTAACCAGAGATTTGTTTTCTATTTGGCTATGACTTGCCAGACTGTGATCCTTAACTTTGGAGCAGTCTGCTTCTTGTTCCATCCGCGAGGAGCCATCACTGACCCAGTTGGCTCCCCACCCCCATCCAGACAGAGCAGTGCTTGGCTGGAGAGTGTCCTAATTTGTGGCTAGGGGTTGTTGCAGTTCCCAATGCCGTTTTTCTCTTTGAAGCTGCCTTTGAAGCAAAGCCAGCCCATCGTTCCTCCGTAAGACTACAGAGGAAAGGAGCCCAAGGCCTTGAAGGAATTTCCTTGCTTGAGTCGGTCTCTTACAGGCAGCTGAGACTCCAGCATGAGCACAGAGCTCCACCCGCCCTCTGGCTGAGCAAGTCACAAGGGAGTCCTGGACTGGCTCTGGCCCCTTTGATGGGCAAGATAAGGCTTCTTGGGCAGTCCCGAGTCTGAGCTGTTCTTAAACCGTAACCCAGCAGGGCGTTAGTTCGTGGAACTTCTCACTCACTTGGGAAGAAGCTAAAGAGAATGTGGCCTGAAGTAACCCCCAAAAGGCAACAGCAATGGGGACTGCATGGCAGGGGGCCCTGGCTGCAGGCAGCCTGCAGACGCCCCGGGAGGGCAGAGTGGAGCAAGGGGCAACAAGGAGCCCGCAGCCCTGGGCGGGGTGGAGGGGGGGCAGCCAAGGCAGGACAGCCCCAGGCAGGGAGATCGCTGTGGCAGGGCGGAGGAGGGCCTGGTGGGAGCCCAGGCTGTGGTGTGCCTGCTGGCTAAGGTGCCTTCGATATCAGAACTCACTTCCTAAGGGGTACAGATGTTGTACCGTGGGGTACAACACCCCCCTGTTAGAGGAACTGCTCCTTTGGGGCCTGACCTCAGCAGAGCTGGAGCGAAGGAAGTGAAGATGGTGAGAAGCGGGGGGTGGTGTAAGATCGAAGTGGAAGCCGCATCTGTGTCCCACCACTTCACACCTGGACTAGGACCAGCATCTGCAGGAGGCGAGTGCTGCACCCCACGGAGCCGCCCTCACACCTGGGCCAGCACTTGGAGAAGTGGTAGGAGGCGATCTGGAGGCAGCAGCAAGTCACCAACACCCTGCTACACTGTCGTTCCGAGCATGCTTGTAAATGACCCTTGCTTCATTTCTCTCTTCCAATTTTTGTGCACATTTCTCCTGTAGCCAATCCTAACTTGGGACCAAAAAGGGCAAGGAATTCTGGAAGAACCAGTTGTAGCTTCTAGCCCACGTCTGAGGGCGCCTCCCTGCTTCCTCCACCCTCTCCACCACCTGTCTACATGGTGGGGGGTCATCCACTTTGTGTTTCAGAAACACACATGCCTTTGGCTCACTGAGCCCCCCACAGCCCCGTGGGCACTTGTCTCTGTGAGTGCTGGTGGGCAGGACTGGGAGAGAGGATCCCTGAGGGGAGACAGCCCCGGGGCCCAACAAGCGAGAGCACGGCCTGGAAGTGCTGCCCCTGCAGCAGTGCTGGAGCCCGCTCAAGCACGAGCTCCTGATGCGGCCCCCTTGGCCAGCTTCGCCAGTCCCCCACCATCCCAGCACATTTGGAATGCACCAGAATGCACCAGATGACAGAAGCGGGTCCTAACGGGAATGGACTTGCACTGCCTCCCCAGCCCTAAACCTTGGAAAAGATCGAGCTCTGGGGCCCAGAAGGTGGTCACTGGGGCATGGGTTCACCAAACGTTCCCTCGAGGCCACCCCGAGCCCGGATCCCCACTTACCCAGAAGAAGTAAGTTGGTTCCCTGGGGACCTAGCTTCTAGAAGAGTCTCTCGAGCCCTGCTCCAGTGGACTTGTCCCCTGAAGCCCTATGAGGCCATCAGAATGTGTTGGCAGAGCAAGACTCAGGCCCCCACATGAAGCCCCTGTTGGGGAGCTTCTCAAGGCCAGTTCCTGAGTGCCTTCCAAGGGGCAGGCAAAAAGCGCCCCCCCCCCAAGCAGCCAGCAGGCTTCTCTCTTTTTCATCATTCAGGGCACTCCATACTGGGGTCCTAGTTGCCTTTTGTTG
Source organism: Taxidea taxus jeffersonii (assembly GCA_003697995.1). Classification (NCBI taxonomy): domain Eukaryota; kingdom Metazoa; phylum Chordata; class Mammalia; order Carnivora; family Mustelidae; genus Taxidea; species Taxidea taxus. The sequence continues at coordinate 12,268 of ML097470.1, forward strand.
AATACAGTCACCCCCTCTACAGATAGGAAACGGGCTGGGACTGGGATAGGCATGGGGCCAGGTGTGGGTATCAGTCGCATCGGCCCTGGGCTTCAGGGAGGGCAGTCCTCGCTCTCAACCTCCACCCCTTTACCATCCGTCCTGGATTCGACTCCACCCACTGGGAACCGTGTGACTGGTGGGGTGGAGCAGCTCTCCACTCCTCAGGGCTCCGCCAGCTGCCCCCAGGTACAGGCAAGGACAGGAAGGGGCTGGATGGACGTGGACTTGCACTGTGGCCAGGCAGAGGGCATAGGAAGGAGACCAAGAAGGAAATGGGAAGAGTGTTTTCGAGGCCTGCCTATGAGGACATCTCTGACCCACCCCAGCTGAGACACGAGTAAAGCACCAGAAGCTCTGGGGAACTGGGAACAAGGGTCCCCCCAGCAGCCTGCTCAGCTTGCTCACTTGGCTGGATGGAGTCAACCAGTGTGTTCTTCCAATTCACATGCAAACTTCGCCTGGGCCTGGGAAGGGTTTTCAGGCATGAGCCCTGCTGCCAACCCCAGACTGGGGGCTCCCCTCTCTCCACCAGACTGATGCCCCCTCAGACTTCAGCTATAGCACCCAGTTCCAAGACACAAGAGGCAAAGGCCCACCTACAATGCCCCATACCGCAGAGCCAAAACCTTAAGCTCCCCTGGCCTGCTTTCCCCCAACCTGCCCTGGAGGGCATGGCCATGGCCTTCCTAACTCCCAGCCACCCAGCAGGGGCAGCAGTAGTAATGTCCTCTCCTGTAGAGAGGATGCGTACTCTTTCAGCAGGTGTCACTTGGAGGCTCCTGAGCCACATGGAGTCCTCAGCAGTCACATCTCACTGCCGCTGATAGAGACACAAAGGAAATTAGCTGAAGAGTGGCACGTGTCCCATGGGTATTTGGGGAGGGCTGGAGAGCCAGGCTTGGAGGCCTTGCGGAGAGAAGCAAGGGTCTGAATCACACTGCCCTGGGCAGGTGCCAAGAACTCCTACAGCTCCCTCCCACAGCTGGACACAGACGCTGTGACTTAGTGATACAGGACGCGGGTGCTGCCATGAGAACCACAGCCCCGCTGCTCCTCAGGAAACAAGTCTCGATGCCCCTGCTGTCACCAGCGAACCCAAGTGCAATCTATGTGGCCCCTGCTAGTTCCCATCTCTGGCCCCAGATTCATCTGACCGATGGGTGCTGGCCCTAGCTTCAGGGGAGGCTGGGAAAATGCCAACCAGGCATTTTCTGCTTCTTCCATGTGAGCAAAGCTCAGCCTCATCAAGTGGCAGCTTCCTAGGACAGAGGAAATGAGCAGTGTCCATTGGGCCCACCTAAGTGGTGCAACCACTTCCCACCGCCCTTAGAGTGAACCCAATTACCCCCATCCCTAAACATGACCCCTTCAGAGAGCAGACCCCTCCCCCCCCCCAGCTATCATGCATCCCCCTTCATTGTGCATCTAAGTAGCCTCGTCTTTTTTTTCCCTGACACCAAGCCTGTTTGCAAGTGGAGGCGGTAGGAAAATGTGCCCATTCTCCCAGAAACCCAAGTGTCTAGATTTTTTCAGTTGCACAGTAAGTGTTGTTAATGTTGTTCCATGATTAGTTTCATGCTTAGAATAACAAAATACATTCGGGGTTCTTCAAAAACCTATCACTTTTTAATACTGACTTTCTCAACAAGGATGCTATGGGCTTTGGAGGTATGACAGCTCTTTGAAGCATGGCCTCACTGCATTCACTGCACACCTTAAGCAATGTACAATCCCAGGAACTGGATGTCAGTGACCCCTTTAACTTAGTAAAGGAGAAAACCATGATTATTCCCACTCAGTTTCAAAAGGGAAAGAGAACAGGACCATCCCAAGGCGAGGACCAATGGAACCCCAAAATTTTACGATCCACCTATAAAATAGAAGAAAGGTCCTGATCATATCCTAGTCTTCCCATCCAAGTGCCTCACATAACCTCTCGCTGGAAAAGTCTCCCACAGGTATTGGACAAAACTTGTTTCTCTGGCTCCCTCCTCCAACCCCAGCAAGCCCACAGCCCTTCCTTATATTGCCCACAGCAGAGGCGAGACTCAGCTGAAACATGAGATGAACTTTATTGAAGAAAACGTTTACTGAAACCATCAAAGAGGGAATGACAACAAAGAGAGGAACATCTAACAGCCACTAGAGCGCATAGGTTATGGCCCCCCCTCCTCTTGGGGTCCCAAACGAGGTGTCTCTGCTTCCCCAACACCGTGGCCCTCCTGCCTCCCTTCCTGGGGGCCCCACGATCAATCTCTGGCCAGGATGATGGACTCTGGCCACATCCCCTCACCCCAGGGCACACACCCTCCCCTCTGGCCGACATGCTAGGGCCTTGTGCCACCCTATGACCTGCACAGGACAGTCCCAGGACGGTGCAAAATGCAGCAGGGGACACTCGGCCAAGCCGGGGACACGGAGTCACAAGAAACAACGGGGTGGCACATCAGAGCACGGTTCCCGTGGAGACTCCCGCTGGCCACCTCTGTCCTTGGTCGGTTCCTCCTTCCCGAGGTCATGGGGCGAGCAGCAGCCGTGCCCTCGGGCATCCTTCCCGCCGTCTCCTGGAACTGGGCTGAGGATCTCGGGGATGGGGCTGGGGACAGCTGCTCAGAGGAGCACACACACACACACACACACATCTCCACGAGAACAAGCAGCGGCCGGCTTAAATCTACACCGAGAGAGCAAGAGGTGGAGCTCAAACACTGGGAGAGAGCGAGCAGAGCCTCGGTCGCCCCGAAGCTCACGGCAGGCCCCCGGGCTGGGGGGTGGCTTCCCCGGTAGGCCAGGACACCCACCGCGGGCTCCTGCACACCTCAAGGCTCTGCACAGGAACGGGACCTAGTGGGGTGAGGGAGTAACGTGACACGTGGGTCACTAAGGGCCCTGCAGAGACACAAGCGGGTTTCCCAGAACATGGGGCGACGTGCCCCGGGGGATGTACATGAGGGTCTCCCTCTTGGGAGACCCAAGAGGCTGGCACCCTTGAGGCGGTCCCTAACATCTCCCAGTCCAGTGTGGGTGGCGGATGGCTTCGGGTGCCCCTCACCTAGGCTAGGGTCAGCCACTCAGGGGTGCTTCCCAGACTGGCTGCCTGAGTTGGCATGGATTGGGACTGGGGCTGGGGCCAGGTATGGTGCTGCCATGGGGGGGGGGGGGGGGGGGCCCCCCCCCCCCCCCCATGTGGTGTCAAGTATGGTCATCCCGGTCACTTGGAAGGGCTGATGGTGGTGTTCAGGTCCCCTTAGGGGTGGTGGAGTGCCTGGGGTCTTGGCTTGGGCTGGGTGGGGCCTTCCCTCGGCCCCGCCCCCCACGTGGGGTGAGGCTGCTGCCCAGGCATGGCCTCCGCCTGCCTCCAGAGCTCTGCTGCCTGGGAGGAGAGGGGGGCCCTGGGCCTTCTGAGCCTATTTGCCTGAGGAGGACTGCGGGGGGATGGTCTCCGCAGCCCCATCCACGTTTCCCGACCCCTCTGGGATGGGCTCCAGCCCCTCCTCGGGAGGCCCTCTGGCCTCCTGGTCTCCAGCTTGGGCTAGGCCCTCTGGCTCACAGCCAGGACCTCCTGGGCCCACCCTGGGAACTCGGCCCATCTGGACAGGAATGGGACCCCCGCCAGGGGCCTCTGTGGGTCTTGCCTGACCTAGGCCCACAGAGATGGGAGCATTTTTATCTTCCTGAGTGGCAGGGAAGAACTTGGAGCTCTCCTGGGGGGCAGAGGCAGGGGCAGCTCTGGCAGCATCATGGGCTTCAGGAGCAAATCTAGCAGCTTCCACAGTGCCAGGAACTGCCTCACTGGCCTCCATGTTGGCTGGGACAGGCTCAGCAGCATCTTTGTTGGCTGGGGAGGCCTGGGTTTGACCTGCACCCGCAGGGGTGCCCTCGATGATGACTTCAAGAGCCAAGGCAGCCTGGAAAGCATCTTCATTAGCTGGGGAGGCCCCGATTTCATCCACACCCACAGGGGTGCCCTCAGT
>ML097471.1:6081-72084 GCA_003697995.1 Taxidea taxus jeffersonii
AAAAAAAAAAAGAGGAATGACTTTATTTTATAAAAACAATGCAATGTTCGTTGTATTCGACCAATACGGAAAAGCACTTAAAAAATTGCCAGTCTCAACTGTGGGTGGGGAGGTTTCCAGAACTCTCTATTCATAGGTACACACAGGGTTCATGGTGGGAATTGCTATACTTTTTATTTTAAAAGGTTTTAGTTAATTTTATTTAAATGCTATAGAAAAAAACTTAAAAATGAAATTGCAGGGGCTGCTGAACTTGAGACAAATGTTTCTTTGCTGTAAGGGTTACTGGTTCCCATGAGAGTTATATGTAAGCCAGTGATTTTCAAACTTGAGCACACAGCAGAATCCCTTGGAGGGCGGGCGGACTGCTGGGTCCAAGCCCATTTCTGATTTGGTAGGTCTGGGGTGGGGCCAAGAATTTTCATTTCTAAAAATTTTACAGGTGATGCTGATATCACTGACTTGGCACCACACTTTGAGAACCAGTGCATTTAAGGTCAAGAGAAAGACTGAAAAACTTGAGGTCGGTCAGTAGGTTTTTTTCTATATTGTATAATACAGTCTTAGACAATTATAACTTGACCTGACACCTGGCTATTCAAGATGAGGCAGTTGGTTCTTATTCTTCATCCCACTCCCTCCCACCAAGTCCCAGTTGATCAATGCATGCTAATTTTTCTTTGTGAAGATTCCTAACATTTACATTCTATAACTATAATTCCTCAGTTTTAAAATCTTAGTATTTTAGTATTTTAATGGACTCAGAGGTCATACCATTCCTTTTGCTGGAACTTTTGTTGGGAAACCTGGTATCCCCTCTCTTGTGGGCTCCCATTAAGCGTCCAGAACCAGGGCTCCCTGGACGCAAAGTTCTATCTTATTCTGTGGACTATGGCTTCCCCAGGCTGCTCTGCCACCCTGGAAGTGCCTTGTCCTGGTGAATCTTTGCCCTTTTGCAGAGGTCCTGAGACAGCAGCAAAGACTTCATCTTCCCAAGGGTTTTCCTCGACTCTGTCCCACATGGCCTGGTCACCCTGCTGGTCTCTTTGTCCATAATGGGGCCCCTCATCACCAAGATGTCCTCAGCTCTGTTTATTTACTCTGCGCTACTGAGGAGGCAGGGGAGGGGTTGAGGCCATACCTTGTTGCATTAGCATCTTCTACCCTCTTCCTGGTGTGGTTGCTGCTGGTTGATCTGGGGCTGCAGATTACTGAGTTTGCTAGATCACGGAGAAGGTGCGCTCCTGATCCAGCTTTACTTTTCCTGCTTCCACCTGGAAGTATCTCCAACCTTTTAAAAAACAAACTTCACATATGTAGGATTTGTTGAGTAAAATGTGGTCCATATTACACATCTACATATTTTATTATAATGTAAATAAAATAGTTTTTCTAATTGAAAAAAAATAACACAGAGAGTAGGGCGCCTGGGTGGCTCAGTGGGTTAAAGCCTCTGCCTTCGGCTCAGGTCATGATCTCAGGGTCCTGGGATCGAGCCCCCGAGTTGGGCTCTCTGCTCAGCGGGGAGCCTGCTTCCTCCTCTCTCTCTGCCTGCCTCTCTGCCTGCTGTCTGTCAAATAAATAAATAAAATCTTTTAAAAAAAAAAGAAATAACAGAGAGATCCCATGTACACTTTAGCCGGTTTCCTCAAAACTATCACATTTTAAAACCAGCAAAACCACCAGCAGAATACTGCCTTTTGAGGCTTGTGAAACCAGCAAGAAAGAAATTGTGACCCGGGGATATACAACCAGGAATGCCAACTTTTTCTTCTCAACTTCGTCCAATAGAGTACTTAACACTCTATATTGGATTTTTTGTTTTTATGAATCTCTTCTCCAGCAGTTTATGAGGTTCCTCAGAGGTGGGACTCTGTCATATTATTATCTTTGTCTCCCCAGTGCTGGGGAAGAGCCTACCATACAAGGGAGGAAGGGGAGAAGGCAATGGTATGTGACTTATCAAAACGTCTCTTCTATCGTCTTATGCATTAGAGAATTCAAATTCTTCTCAGTCAAGAAAAAATGCTAAGGATAAGATAAACTTCTGAGGGAGGCATGTCATACACACTACAAACATGCAAATTAGTTATTTAGTTCCTAAATAAATTTAGTTCCTAATAAAATAAATTTATTTATTATAATATATAATACAATAAATATATTTATTTACTGGTTATATATTTATCTATTGGTTACTCATCCATTAAACTAGTATTTAATGAGTTCTTACCATGTGTCAGGTAGGATGTTGGGAGTTGGGGATACTATGGTGAACAAGACAGACACAGTCCCTGTCCTTATTTTATACTCTAAATTATAAAGCAAGCCTTTCCTTTTAGGCTTTAAATCTTCTGCATTTAATGTTTTCTGAATACACCCACATTACCAATAGGTATTTTTGTAAATAACATACTTTGTGTATTAAGACAATGCCAAAAGTATATTCATATATGCCTAGAGAGGAAGTCAGTTGTGGAATGATTTTAATATCAAGTCAACTGTCTTAGCCTTATATGCTATGCTATGATAAATATAGCCAGAGAATTAATGCAGTGTACCAAGTTACATTTCCAAGTTCAATGTCTGGTTTCCTTATCAGACTGTTTGGACCATAAATGCAGGCTCTGAGTGTCTTGTTCTTTTATTCACTGTTGTAATTTTAGCACAGAATCTGTGCACTAAATATGTGTTAACCAAATGGTTAAATACTCAAGGCTCGTAAGTGTCCCCCAGGATATGAGAATAAATGAATTCTTTTATTTTTTTTTAAATATTTTATTTATTTATTTGACAGACAAAGATCACAAGTAGGCAGAGAGGCAGGCAGAGACAGAGAGGGAAGCAGGCTCCCTGCCGAGCAGAGAGCCTGATGCGGGGCTCGATCCCAGGACCCTGAGATCATGACCTGAGCTGAAGGCAGAGGATTAACCCACTGAGCCACCCAGGTGCCCCAAATGAATTATTTTAAAATTTAAGGCAGATGTTATGAGTACCTCACACAGTAGAAAGTTGTCATACTACTGCACACACGTACTTCTTTCTTACCAGAAATGGAATGAGATACGTCGGAAAAGCTGACCTACAGAGATGATACACATCATTAAAACAGGCCATCTACCTAAATTTATTAGCCAACTTTAATGCAAGTCCTCTTGGCTTCACTTATTACTGACCCACTAAGGAAAAGGCTGCCTTATCTTACAAAGATATGTAAAAAAAAGTTAAGTGTTTGCAGTGAGATTTTTCATAATCCACTCATGAGAAATCAAGTTTTTACCAGACTTTGATTTTAAAAGTACTGCCTTTGTATGAAATTAAGATAATGTTCTCACAAACTGGCAAGTAACTTCAAGCAGAAGGAGCAACAGTATTTTATTTTATTACAAATAAACATTTCACAAAAGTTTAACTGGGAATGTATATGTACTATTAAGCAGAACAAAGAAAACATAAAGAAATAAGGTACCAGGACTTAAACATCATTTAAAATCCCACCAATTTTATCTTACGCTAGTAGGTACTCAATACAACTGAACTGAAAATAAACACTTTATAATATGTGCTTGCAAAATGTATAATGCTGTAGTAGTAAAGTACAATTTCCAAATATGAGATTTTGTCTGTCAGGTTTTTAAAAAGCCTTTAAAAATATGATATGCACAAGCTTGCCCTGAGGGAAAGTAAGATGGAATATAAATTACAAAATCTTTACATATTTTCCACAACAGCATTTTGAAATTGGAAAGAGCAAATAGTGGTGGAAAAAACTGAATGAACCAATTACTAAAAATTCAGTGCACTCATAACTACCTGATGGAAATTGTGAAGCACCTTTTGTCGTGCCTTCTTATATCATCATATGAAATGTATAAATTATATAGGCCTTGATATTCAGAAACTTAAGAAAATTTCAAGTTATAAGCCGAACTGTCATCAGAAAAAAGAAAAATCTGGTATAAAATTTGCTACCATAAGGCCACTGTTTCAAGTTCTCTCATGTACAGACACTATACAATTCAGACACTTTTGTTTTTATTACATAAGCAAAACTTCCAACATATAAACGTCTGGATATAACTCAGTTAAGTTCTCTATGAAACCATGCTCAGAGAAAAACGCATCAACAAATAATGCCCTTTTGAGACTTTTTGCAAAAGAAAACTGTAGTTAATACAACTTTTAAATTGAATACTGTAATTTAAAAGCAATTAAGTGTAAAAAAGTTGCAGCATTCCACTACAGAAAAATAAAGTTATTTTCTCAAGAAAGTTACAGTATTAGTGCTTTAGTGCCAATTCTAACTCCTGACAAAAAGAGATGCTCCCAAGTGTCATCCTGTAGTGTCGTTTCCATATGTAATAATTCCAGATTAGATTGCTGTGGCAATGTTTGCATATTCCTATTGAGAGAAAACAAAAGAAATACAGACTTCAAAAGAAGAGTCAGTTATAACATCTGAGCTACAGTTTTTTCACATTGCGATTGTCAAAGTATTCTAATTTATGTAGTAACCACTTGCAGCCAAGACCCCCACAAAGGTATGTGGAACCCCAAAGACGCAAAGTAACAACAGAACACATCAAAGCAGATATCAAACGGTTAAGTCAGTAGGACAAAGAAAATATATGACACTCAGCACACTGGTATTAGTAAGTTGATGAAAAGGCATTCTGCTATTTGGGTGAGTTTCACTGGGGATCATTAAAAAAAAATTCAAGACCCTTAAAACTTAGCCCCTCAAGCACGGAGCCTGGTGGGACACACACATAGTCTTAAACTGGTCATCATACGGTATCTTTAATTTTAAAACGATATGGACTCTTCTAACTCTGCTGACAGAGAAAGCTACTGGGGAGATGGGGAAGCATTCTTGCTTTTGGATGGTTACCTACAACATAAAAAGATGTAAGGCTTCTGTAAACACAGGAAAAGGAGTTCACAACAATAAAACTGTGATTAAAGAGGGTAATGAAACGTGGATTCTCTATTGTGATGCTATACAAAAATATTAAATTACCAACCACAAACTGGACAGAATAACATGCAACTAATAAAAGAGCAAAAATGGTAAATGGCATGTTTTTCTGGGACATTAAAAATATTTATTAATACATATATCCTTACCTTTTACTAGGATCTTACATTATTAAAACTGAAAGAAATTTAAAAGTTGATTTATTTTTTGGCATTTACATTAGTATGGAAACATTTAATTCCAAACAAAGGCAGTGCTGATAGAAAATTCTTATTCTTCTTTCAATTTTGATTAATTAGTGAAATGTTCAAAATACATGCATATATATATATAACATATATATATTTTGTCAACATCATTCCTTTAAATAGAAGTAGACTTCATTGTGTCCCATTTCTTTACTTGTTATATCATATAAAAATCATAAATGTCGACCTTCAAATAAAATATCTGTTGCCTACTAACAACTTTAAAAGGAAACTCTGACTATAATAACTCTTAAAAATGTTTCAACTGAAATATCTTGTTTTTACAAATGTACAATTATTCTGAATCACATTCACCCTTGCCATAGCTTCACCCACACCATCTCTTAGCTTGGTCCCCCATTCTTCCAATTATTTGAAAACCTACTTTAAGCAGAATTGGAACTAGACATATGAGCACCACGGTAGTCTAAATCTTCTTAATTTGCCACTTGGAATCACTGCAAATGCTCCCTCGTGGGTCTTCCTGAATCTCGTCTCCTCCCCAGAACCCTGCGTACCCACTGCTCATCAAGGAATCCTCCTCAACAGCACTTTCTCCTCAGTCTAGCAGGATGTTCTACTTCTCTATCACATCCTCCATATTTTCTCCAGCTTTTGAGGCCTTCTAGAAGTTGCACGCTCCTATCTTTACCGAACTCTCTACACTCTACCACCCAATACGGATCCTCAGCTGTAGTCCCTTCTATGCCCTGCACTTCTCTATGACTCAGTTTACTTCCTCTGTAAGAGGAGAGTAAAACTCAAAGAACTTAGCTACTTTCTCTGGCCATTCCCAACATACTGATTTTTCTTCCTCTCTTTAGACATTTGCCATTTGTGAAATTAAGCTCTTTAAAACCATGGTTGTACCGATGAGTTAATACATCAAAGGATGCCTGACTGCTACCAAGGTCGGCCCCTGGCTAACAGCCAGGAACTTAGATCTGGGGAGGATTCGCACCATGGATGAGTGTCTAAACTGTGCCAACAACATGGTCTATGGTGAACACCTGCTTTCCTTCTGAGAGTCTGAAATTTGGGCATGTAACTGGCCGAGGGTGCCTACGTGACCAGCCCTCAATAAACCCCCGGCCACCGAGTCTCTAACGAGCTTTCCTGGTTGGCAACATTTCACATGTGTTATCACAGCGCGGCCGTGGGAGGAATTAAGCACGTCCTGTGCGACTCCACTGGGAGAGGACTTTGGGAAACTTGCACCTGGTGTCCTCTGGGCGTCGCCTGCGTGCCAACTCCCTCTGCAGATGTGCCGTGCGGCTTCCACTCTAACACATTGCAGCTGTGAGTGCCACCGTATGCTCAGTCTCCCGAGTGCTCCCAGCCAATGATCAAACCTGGGGCTGGTCCTGGGGACCCCTGACACAATGGCTACCACTCACTAACTTCCTAGAGCTATACGTGGACGTGTGAGAGCGTGTGTATGTATATATGATTAGGCTTGATTCTATTCAACAGGCATTTTCTGAAGACAGACTATATGAAAAGCAAAAAGGGGAAGATATGAAGACTGATGAGGTACCCTCTATCTTCAAGGAGCTGATGATCTATCTGGAGAAACAGGAAGGTAAATAGCAACAGTAAGAGACCAAATGGAACAAGAGGCAGCTCTGGTGAGGCTTTACAGTGGGTCTTTAAAGGAAAACAGGTTTAAAAAAAAGGAAAACAGGGTTTAATAAGAAAACGATGCGGATCAGGAGGCTACTTCTGGGCAAGAGAACACGAGCAGCAGACACAAGTACATGAAAATGTCTGTTATGCTCCAAAAAGCAGAGGGTCCATGTGCTTAGAAAGGCAGCTTATGGGACGCCTGGGTGGCTCAGTGGGTTAAGCCGCTGCCTTCGGCTCAGGTCATGATCCCGGGGTCCTGGGATCGAGTCCCGCATCGGGCTCTCTGCTCGGCAGAGAGCCTGCTTCTCCCCTCCCCTCTCTGCCTGTCTCTCTGCCTACTTGTGTGATCTCTGTCTTTCAAATAAATAAATGAAATCTTTAAAAAAAAAAAAAAAGAAAGGCAGCTTATTAGGACTGAAGCTGGCGAAAAAGTCTGGTCTTTTCTCTTGTAGGCAATAGAATCCTTGGAAGGGGTTTGCCTAAGAGTGACATGATTCAATCTGTGTTTTGGGACAATAACTGTGCTAGTAGCAAATGGACAGAATAAGTAAATCACAGCAGATAAGGAAACAAGTTAGAGGCTCTGAAGATTCCAAAGACAGATGAGGAATACGTAAGAATGTAGCATACGCTAAAGGTAGCATTTTCAATAGGTGGGGGAAAGGACAAATTATTCAATTAATGGTGTTTAAAAACTGACGATTCATTGGGAAAAAATTAGACTCTAAGCTCACATTATTTCATAAAAATGAATTCTAAAGGGAATAAATACGTATATGTTTAAAAAATTAACCACAAAACCACTTAAAGGAAATACCATGAGGAATTTTTATAAGGATAAGTATGATAGGAAATCTAGAAGCCATATCGAACCAACTCAAATAGACTCATGAACATTTACAAGTTTTGTGATGTAAAAACCACCACAAACAACTGACAAATATAAAATAAATACCAGTAAAATGTATGACAGGTTAATATCCTCAATAAATCAAGAGTGCTCACAAATAAATAAGAAAAAGTACTATCCCTCAACAGAAATGCTGGCAAAGCACAGAAATAAGGAAACTGAGGGAAGGTATGCAATCGGCCAATAGACCCATGAAACAATGCTCACATCATTAATAACCAACAAAAGGTAAATGAGAACTGTTTTCTTCTATTATATTGACAGTGGATAACAAAGACTGATAATGTGCAGTACTGGCTAGGGTGTAGATAAACAGGCCCTTTCAGGTACTTCTGGTCAGAGGAGAAATGAGTAAAAGACAGACTATGGCAAGGTACCAAAATGTTAGTGTGCCCAGTGGTGTTACCGAAAATAAAGAAAACCTGGAAGCTATCCCGAAGTCATCAACAGGGCTTGGTTAAGTAAGTCAGCAATTATCAAACCGGGGTATGCCTACCATTAGGGACACCTGAAGACTTTCCAAGGAGCGTATGGGGACAGATAGTTTGGAAGAAAGTATATCCAGGGACCCCTGGGTGGCTCAGTGGGTAAAGCCGCTGCCTTCAGCTCGGGTCATGATCCCAGGGTCCTGGGATCAAGTCCCGCATCGGGCTCTCTGCTGGGCAGGGAGCCTGCTTCTCCCCTCCCCTCTCTGCCTACCTCTCTGCTTACTTGTGTGATCTCTGTCTGTCAAATAAATAAATAAAATCTTTAAAAAAATAAAAAAAAGTATATCCAGATCTTCAAATTCCCAGCGTTCACTTTCCAAAATTAACCTGTCTGCACAACTGGTTAGGGCTGGTCCCTCACCTCCTACTTTATATGAGAAAGATACACCTTCTCATCCTGAATTTTACTACTCTGTATTAGCTGGGGATCCCCCAAAACAGGGCAATTGGAAATACCAGCAATGATGTCAAGAAAATGAACCTGCCCTAGCAGCTAGTAGTAAGTAGCATACTTCTGCAAGCCACATGGCTTCTGATTCTTTGCTCCTGTTTAATAAAATTGAAGGAGGACAAAGTCGAGCTGTCAGTAAAAGAACATTCAAAACAGTTTTTGATGACAGATCACTAAGTGTTTTTTTGGCCTATAATTCAGAGTGAGTCCAAAGAACCAAGTGGCATTGCTACAGGGTAAGTCCCTTCATTCTCATCTACGTAATCATATAGACAAAGTTTCTCAGGACTTACATCTATAAAAAGAAAAACAACAGAATTAGAATGGATACTTAGAACACTATTCTACTAGCAATAAGTAACATTTCTATGTGAATACATGAACTATCTGAAAAGAGATATGCATTTCCAATACAACTTTTGTCTAATCAATACTTAACAAAACCTGTAATATACTTATGCTACTTTGATCAACTATAAGGCTACCTGAATGCAGAGGAGATATTTAACGCCTAAGAGCACAGAAATCTATTAACATTATATGTCAACTTTGATTTGGTGATCAATAAAAACTTCCCAAGATAAAAGTCTATGGGGAAAACAGAATGAAATCCAAATTCAAGGCAAAAAAGGGAATGATACAAAATTTCTTACAATAAAAGAGGTTGTTTGCATATTTTAGAAAATGAATGATGTTAAGTTATCAAATTTCGGTGGTGTGAGGTTCCACTGAAGAGCTTCCAAAGAATGATGTAACAGTTTTAGTTAAGACTCTGAATATTTATATGCCAGAAATTATATATATCCCTTATAACAATTTAAACTTATGACAAAAAAATACTATTAGATACTGACCTAAAAGTGTGCAAGGAGGTAAATAATTTTTCAAAATTTCAGGATATGTAAGCATAGAATGGAAATAATATGCAGCCATTAAAATGAATGAGATGAATGAAGTAATGAATGAGGGATAGAGGGCTTGCACTGGCTGATGTAGGAAGGAGAACTAGGAGGATTACCAGAAGTTTCTAGACTGGCTGGCTGGCTGCAAGGGAAAACCAGTGGTCTGGGGACGAAAGCGAGTTTGATTTTATTTTTAACAGTGTTACTAAGATCTAATTCACACACAATTTAAAGCTTAGCCATTTAAAGCATAGAATTCAACAATTTTTTAGTATATTCACAGAGGTGTGCAACCATCAGTCACCACAACTGGTTTCAGAGTATTTTCTCAGCCACAAAGAATCCTTACACCTGTTAGAAGGCACACACATGCCCTTATTTTCTCCTAACTCGCCGGTCTCTGGCTACTGCTAATCTACTTCCTATCTGTATGGCTTCATTTATTCTGAGTATCTCAATCGATGGAATCATACAATAGGTGGTCTCTGTGACAGACTTCTGTCACTTACCATCATGTTTTTAAGGGTCACCCATGCTATAGTGCGTGGCGGTGAAAGTCTGATTTTGAACATGCTGAACGTGAGGTGCCTTCAGGACAGCCATGTGAGGGTATCTTGGAGGCAGCCAGAAATCTGTAGCTCCGGAGAATGGTCAGGGCTAAAGGCATCACCAGAGGTAATGGCTAGGACCTTGGGAAGAGGTGAGGGCAATCAAAGCAAGTAGAAAGAATAAACAGAAGAAAGAATATAATGCTAGGGAATGCCTGTATTTTTTAAAGGATGCATGGACAAAGAGAAAGTACCAAATAAAACAAAGAAGTCAGAGACGTAGACAGGAAAACTGGAGGCTCCTGAAGTCAGAAATGTCTGAAGGTGATGGTGCTCTCCGAGCATACTTCAGCTCCAGGGACAAAGCAGGTGCATGACAGAGTCTTGCTGAGTCCCCTGATCTTGGTTCCCAGCCTATCTTTGTACTCCACAACTTCCGAGGGTTTTCTCAAGCCCAAGCACCACAGATACCAGTCTTTAACTTCCCTCTTGAGGGGTCTTTATACTCTCTCCTTTCTCTCCTTCACATCCATGGCCAGAGCTCCAGTAGGCACCTTGCAACAGGCCCCCTGAGGACCACTAGTGAATCTGCGATGCTCAGGAATGCCAGGTCTCCCTGACTGAACACACAACTGCTAGTACCTTCTCAGAGGCAGTGTTCTCGGAGGTGGTTTCATGAATTTTTCCTGCGTTCTCTGTCCTCCTCTGGTACATATTCTGACCCTCAAGAGTTTCTGAAAACTTTGTGATGAGTGGAGGATATTTAAGGGGTCACTTGTGAATGACTGTGAATAAAAGACCAGCTTTATTCCAGATGGTAACAGACATGCCTCCCACCCACCCCCCTTCTTCTAGCCCAAGCACAGAATTCAAGAGAAAGGTGACACAGTAAAAGGGAATCTGGGTGCCAGAATGGGATTAATAATGACAAGTGCAGATAAATTAGGAGGAAGAATTTCACTTCTGTACTTAATACTGCTTGGGAATCCTGCTCCTTTGTTGGCAGCTGGGGAGCCACAACTGCTCTTGTTAAGCAGGACAAGAAGACATATCAGGAGCACGTCTCAGATCAATCTCCCTCCCCCTTCGAGACTGTTTGCCGTTGGAGAGTGGAAGCCCATGTCTGATGGCACAGTAACCAGATCCTACTACAGTTGGGCATCACAAGACTTTCACGCCATGAAGGATCATCCCAGGCATTTCACCAGGGCCAGGGAGTGAGCAGTCCAGACGAGATCAATCTAAGCCTTCCTGACTGACTATGAGGCATGTACGAATATGTATGTTCATATCTAATCTCAGGCTCAAACAGCTCCTAGATGAATTCATTGGTCATGAATCTTTAATTAATCTAGGTGGTAGGGACGCCTGGGTGGCTCAGTTGGTTAAGCGGCTGCCTTCGGCTCAGGTCATGATCCCAGTGTCCTGGGATCGAGTCCCACATCGGGCTCCTTGCTCAGCAGTGAGCCTGCTTCTCCCTCTGCCTCTGCCTGCCACTCTGTCTGCCTGTGCTCACTCTTGCGCTCTCTCTCTGTCTGACAAAATAAATAAATAAAATCTTAAAAAAAAATCTAGGTGGTAATCTAATAACATTTAAAAGATTGAACTCCCTATTAGGGCAAAAGGCCAGACCAGTGCACAGATATTGCTCAGACTACAGCTTCTCTCCGGGACAGACCTTCAAAGTTCTCTCCAATACAGAAGCTTGAGATGAAAAGTGATACAAATGGCACCTCATACTCAGTAACTCTATTTGAGCACAAGTGTCCCTAATCTAAGGGAAAGGGGACGCAAGCAAGACTGGAAAAAAACTGAAGACTCCAAGCCTTCATCTCTTTTCTTCAGGGCATAAAGGATGAGGTGAAATGAACAGGTCTATGTCATCAGTTTATATATGTGGAACGGGGTTTCAAAGTGCACAGTACCACTGGGACAGCCCAAAGGCCAGGTAAGTCTTAAGTACCCTACTGCGGACCTTGGCAGAAACAGAGACCTGCGATGCCCAATGCCTCATTCCTTTCCCTAAAGGTTGGAGTATGTGGAACTCAACCATCACGTACGGTGCTAGAAGTAGTGTATGTACCTAATTTCATGCCATACTGGTAGAACTGGGCCTTGTTCAAACACAAACCTATAAAAAGCCTTTTTACGCCTTGCTTGTAGGCACTGACAGTAGCCAGAATGGAAAAGCCCATGTCAATGTAGCTATACAACAAAGACATATCAAGGAGCATCCAGAAGGGTAGGCCTAAGAAAAAGAGCAGTAGACACTGACTCTTAAAATGTGTGGTGTGTCGGGACTACTTCTAAAGCACTCAGATGGGAGCAAAAGGCAAAAGGAGGCAGGCTATGAGCTGCACTGGACCTTAATGCTACATTTTGGATGTAACTGATACATCTTGGATGATACAAAAGCCAAGGCCCTAAAGACGAGACTCATAGCAGCTTGTGGCTCCCTCTAAGACACATTTCTTTCTTTTTTTTTTTTTTTTTGAGATTTTTATTCATTACAAAGAGAGAGAGGAAGACAGATAGCATGTGTGAATGGGGGGAGGGACAGAGGGAGAGAGAATGCCAAGCAGACTCCGTACTGGTGCTGAGACCAATGGCGGCCTTGATCTCAGGACCCTGAGATCATGACTTGAGCCAAAATCAAGAGCTGGACACTTAACCAAATGAGCCACCCAGGTGCCCTTCTGGGACACACTTCTTATGTCCTAAGATGAAGGCTTGATGTCTGGTTTCTATTTGCTGTTAAGTGAAGCTGGTGGTCACTGTGGTCTGGAAGGACTGGGTGGTCATTAAGAAATGGACACATTGAGGCTAAAAAAAGAAAGACTAAATGGCACAAGTTCAATGAGCATACAGAAACTGCAGGCTGAAGCAGACAGTCAAGCACTCAGGAACCCCCAGTCATCTAAAAACTGGAGTTAAAAATAGAGTCAAAAGAAGATAATAGAGCAAACAGAAGAGAAACACAAGTACCTGAAACCCAACCTGGCAAATGAGAATAAGGCTTGCCTCAGCCTTCCTCCTTGAGTGGAAATCAGTGACTTGCTTCCCTGTGAGCAGCCAAGCTGCCAACTGGGACTGGGGACAAATACCTAGAAGATCTGCTGCAGAGAAACTTGCCACACGAGACAGGAAGAAATGCAGCAACTCAATCTGACAGGAGGGAGGTGTACAAGAGGGGAAAATGTGTCCAATTACATTCACATTTTTAAAGAAAGGATGGCATTCCTAACATCAATGATGTCAAGAGTAACATGCATGGTGAAATTAGAAACTTTGCCAAGAGTATTCAGTTAAAATTGGGGGGTGAGAGAAATTACAGAAGATACAGTTAACGCTAAACTTAGAGAGAAATTACGGAAGACAGTTAACTCTAGACTTAAAGAAAATGGTTGTCAATTCCATTCTACTAGTACATCTTTTGAAAAATAAGTTGAACTAAAATCACTAAGCAAGCTCAGTATAAAGGTTTCACAAGTATGAATATTTAAGGAAACAGTTATGGTTAGAAAATTTTATAAAACTACAGCTGGACTATTTGACAGTAACACTGGATACACACACATTTCTCAGAGAAAAATATAGCCCCAAATTAACAAAAATGAGTCAGAAAATTGGCAAACATGCCTCAATTAACTGATGTAATGCTACTGTTCTCATTTAAAATATATAGAATGTAATTTTATGTTGTAATTATGCTGCATTTTCAAATACCAACATGACATTTAAATAAAATCAATCCACAACTAAAAGAGAACAAAATTCAAATTATCAAGAAACTTTTTATTAACATTAAGAATTAGCACATGTGTCAATGGTTGCAAAGTATTATGAATGTAATTACTACCACTGAATTGTATACTTAAAAATAGTTAAAATGGCAAATTTTATGTTATATGTATTTTATCACAATAAAAAACAACATGAATGGGGGAAAGAAAAGTTAGTGTATTTTGCAATTGTGTGCCCTTTTTTATACAGTCAGTTCAATATTTTTTGGTACTTAGATGATGCACATTGTATAAGACTAAAATATACCAGTTAAAAGTCTTTACCTGAATTTCCATTTCAAAGATCAATCATACAATAGACATTCCAAAGTAAAACGTTCAAACAGCTGACATATTCATGGTATTTGAGGCACAAGAGCAAAAAGCATTTTAACATTAAACAGTCTCACAACTCTATTACCATCACTCCTTGAACTTTGTCTTCAACTATCATGCAGTAAGAACATTTGTGGGATCTAGGTTGTAACTTAAGTCAAAATTAAATTTAAAAAAACTTCATCCATTAAATAGAAATAATTTAGGAGCACAAAAGTCACTATATACTTTCAAATGACCATAATGCAACTAACCTTTTTTTTCCTCAGTAATTTTTCTCTGAATTTATTAGTGATAAATCCCCTTGGGCCAGCAAATCGTAACCGCTGATATTTAGCCTGAATGTATAAGCTCTTCTGTACTAGGCCTGATTTATAGTGGGGCTGGAATCGGCCACCTCTGAAGTTGGTCTGTAAAGAAAAAAACAGTAAGTGCAAAAACTACAGCTTCCAAATCTATTAGTATAAGAAATGGAAAAAATGTCTGGTGCTTGAAACCACCCATGATTCTGGGCACTACATATATTAAAAGGGAAGAGGTTAATGATGGTTATAAAGTTTGTTTTCTTCCAACTAGGCTTATAGTTTATTTTAGATGATGATTTTTTAAATTTACATAAAAGCAATTTTTAAAAAGATTTTATTTACTTATTTGAAAGAGAGAGACAGAGCATGAGTGGAGGGAGGGGCAGAGAGAGAGGGAGAGACACAAGTACACTCCCGGCTGAGCACAGAGTTCCATGACAGGGGGCTCGATCCCAGGATCCTGAGATCATGCCCTGAGCCGAAGTCAGATGCTTAACCAACTGAGCCACCCAGGTGCCCCTACATAAAAGCCATTTTAAAAACTAAGTTAAAAAACTTGTAATTCTTCAAATTTGTCATGTGAAAACACGTAACTTTCAAAAACCTTACCTAATGAGCTAAAATTATCCTTTTGATTCATAATGAAATATATCAAATCCCAAATGGGGGGAAAACATTAAGTATCAACATCTATTTAAGAATCAAAAACTCTCTTGGGGCGCCTGGTGGCTCAGTGGGTTAAGCCTCTGCCTTCAGCTCAGGTCATGAATTCAGGGTCCTGGGATCGAGCCCCGCATCGGGCTTTCTGCTCTGCAGGAAGCCTGCTTCTCCCTCCCCCTCTGCCTGCCTCTCTGCCTACTTGTGATCTCTCTCTCTCTCTGTGTCAAATAAATAAAATTTTAAAAAAAGAATCAAAAACTCTCTTAACTTCATTCCTGTCAGTATATTCAAGCCCATCTTTATTTACCACAAAAATACCAGTTTAGCAAATATTTTCAAGATAAGAGTTTACACTGAAAAAGACCATTTCTTGGCCCACATATTGCCCAGTATTACAACAGACATAAGAGGACAATGAATATTTGTTTGGTTGCCATGTGGGAAATGTACAAATGGTAATATTATATTGGAGTAATCATAAAAAACCAAGCACATCCCTCATTCCAGAATTATTTAACAAATGGGTATGTCATACATAGTGAAGTACATTACTTTATTTATTTTATTTTTTTTAAGATTTTATTTATTTATTTGACAGACATACATCACAAGTAAGCAGAGAGGCAGGCAGAGAGAGAGAGGAGGAAGCAGGCTCCCTGCCGAGCAGAGAGCTTGATGCAGGACTCGATCCCAGGACCCTGAGATCATGACCTGAGCCAAAGGCAGAGGCTTAACCTACTGAGCCACCCAGGCACCCACTTTATTTAAAAAAGCATTTATGCCAGGCCTATTTTCCAGTTATCTCCTTAAGGCTACAAAAAAAATCAGATAAGATACAATTAGAATAAGACACTATAGTTTCATTAAAACTACCTGTGCAAATTTAACGTTATCGGAGTTGATCTTGAAATTCACACTGTTCATTTTTACATATCTAATAAAGTGACTACTATATTGCCTTGAATTAGTCCATTAAAAAGCAAATTTTAATAAAATAGCTCCTTTTCTTAGAAAGTATTATTTCTTCTTCCTATTTTACTCTGAAGAATTATGAATTTCTAAACAATCATGTAACATTACACAGCTTTAAATGATTAGTCAAAAGAAAAGATTATTGCATATATTTTTAAAACATTTAAAAATAATTAATATTAAAGATATTTTCCTTAAGAAGAAAGGGTAACAGGAAATAGGCCTTGTAAGGATCTTATAAAAATATGACAAGCTGTATCTGACCAATAGGAAGCACTCATACCAGAAAGCCCAGCTACACTGCCTCTCAGTTACACAGATGTCACATTTTCAGTTGATTTTGTGGCTCATTATGCGAGATTAAAAAATAGTATAAAATAGGTTTATATTCTATGGCCACTGCTATTTTTGAAAACCTAATGTCACACCTGTTTTTAGGTATATGAAATACTGGCTAAAAATGCTGTCTGCACAATGCCTTCAAATTGTGTTATTACAAATGGAAAAAATCTTTCGACATCTAGGAATTATGCTCTCAACGAGCCAGGTATTAAAAGAAGACCACTCAACTACCTCCTAGTCTATGGTTTGGGGACAGTTTATACTACCTTTATGCTCATATTAATTTTCTCCTAATGAGCTAACTACTCTATCCAGGATGCTCGCAAAAAAACCTAGATTATTTTCCTTTCTTTTGGAGGGATGGGGAAAGAGGTTCTGTAGAGTTAAAAATATTAGTAAAGTGAGATACCTGGCTGGCTCAGTCAGTTAAGTGTCTGTCTTTGGCTCAGGTTGTGATCCCACAGTTCTGGGATTAACCGCTGCATTGGGCTCCCTGCTCAGCAGGAAGTCTGCTTCTTCCTCTCCCTTTGTCCCTAACCCCTCTCATGCTCTCTTTCTTGCTCAAATAAATAAAATCTTTTAAAAATATATTAATAAAGTACCAATCATAAGCAGGGAATTCCATCAAAATGGATTTTAAAAGTATGTCAACTTCTTTTTCTTTAAGATTTTATTTATTTATTTGAGAGAGAGAGAGCACAAGTTGGGGGTAGGGGCCAAGGAAGAGGGAGAAGTAGACTCCCTGCTGAGCACAGAGCCCAATGCAGGGCTTGATCCCAGGACCCTGAGATCATGCTCTGAGTCGAAGTCAGATGCTTAATGGACTGAGACACCCAGGTTCCCCAAAAAGTATGTCAACTTCTGAGAACAAGGAAAGAAATATAGTATTTTATGCTCTAATTCTTATTCGTATGTCTGTGGGATGAGGTGTTCTGAATAATTAATCACCTATCACACATAGCTACACAAACAATTGGAATGCAATGAAAGAAGCTTTAACAAAGCTTAGTGGACCAGAATTTTTCTCAGATGATGCAGAAGTCCTCTGAGGGTTGTATGCCTACAGACAGGATTTTTCAGTCTGTGAACTCTGGAAGTTACAAAGCCATGGATTTACTTCTTAGAGGTAAAGGGGCAGGCTTAAATGGAAGGTCTAGAACCCTGTCTGCCTCCTCAGCAAGAGCCAGCCCATCTGCATCCGTTTTATATATTTGTGTTTTCCATGTAATCTTTGAAAAAGGGTTCCAATGGTTAAAAAAATATCTGAAACTCAAGTCCTGAGGAAAGGGGTTATCATTAAACTGATTATAGTTAACTATAAATTTATGTCCAGAAATATTAGTTTATAGCTACTATTTGAAATATCACAAAAGCACCTTTCAGTTTACTAACACTTAAAACATGTTCAAAGCATAAACACAAAGCTAGAATTAAATGGAAAATAACACTCAATACCTTAAAAGGTCTTCTAAAGCCTGTTGTGTTTTGACGTCTTCCCTCAACTCCAAAGGGTTTCTGAGTAATGACGTCTTTTCTCTGCATAGTATAATTCTGCATGAAAAAAGTATTAGTATAGATTAATATATTTAAATTTTATTTTTAAAAGTTCATCTTATCATTTAAAAACTACGACTTTTGGGAAGAGGACGTGAATGGACATTTTTCTAAAGAAGACATCCAGATAGCCAACAGACACATGAAAAGATGCTCAACACCATTAATTATTAGGGAAATGCAAATTAACACTAAAACAAGATACCGTCTCACACCTGTCAGAATGGCTAGAATCAAAAACACAAGAAATAAGTGTTGGCAAGGATGTGGAGAAAAAGGAACCCTCAGGCACTGTTAGTGGGAATGTAAACTGGTACAGCCACTGGGAAACAGTAAGGAGGGTCCCCAAAAAAACAAAAATAGAAATACCGTAAAACCCAGCAATTCCAATACTGGGTATGTACCTAAAGAAAATGAAAATACTGGGCACCTGGGTGGCTCAGTGGGTTAAAGCCTCTGCCATCGGCTCAGGTCATGAACCCAGTGTCCTGGGATTGAGCCCCGCATCGGGCTCTCTGCTCGGCAGGGAGCCTGCTTCCTCTTCTCTCTGCCTGTTTCTCTGCCTACTTGTGATCTCTGTCATATACATAAATAAAAATCTTCAAAATAAATGAAAACACTAATTCAAAAAGATATATGCACCCCAGCTTATTACACCATTATTTACAATAGCCAAGATATGGAAGCCACCTAAGTGTCTATCGATAGATGAATGGATAAAGCAATATGGTATATACACAGTGGAATATTACTTGGTCATAAAAAAGAATGAGATCTTGCCATTTGTGACAACATCAATAGACCTAGAGGGTATTACACTAAATGAAATCAGTCAGAGAAAGACAAATACCACATGATTTCACTTCTTTGTGGAATATGAAAACCAAAAGAAAATGAATAAACAAACAAAAAGCAGAAAAGACCCAAAGATACAGAGAACAAACTGATAGTTGCTGGAGGAAAGGGGTGAGGAGATGGGCAGAATGGGTGAAAGGGTGTGGGGGATCTAGGCTTCCAGTTATGAAATGAGTAAGTCATAGAATAAAAAAGTCACAGAGAGGAAAGGTACAGCATAGGGATATTGTAAGTGGTATTGTAATAATGTTGTGCAGTGATAGACAGTAGCTACACTTGTGCTGAACATAGCATTAACACAAAGATTTCTTGAATCGCCGTGTTGTACACCTGAAATTACTGTAACGCAGTGTCCACTACACTTCGATAAAAAGTTAAAAAAAAATAACACATTTTAAATGTATAGGATTAGGGGCACCTGAGTGGCTCAGTGGGTTGAGCCTCTGCCCTCGGCTCAGGTCATGATCTCAGGGTCCTGGGATTCGAGCCCTGCATCGGGCTCTCTGCTCAGCAGGGAGCCTGCTTCCCCCCTCTCGCTGCCTGCCTCTCTACTTGTGATCACGATCTCTCTCTCTCTGTGTCAAATAAATAAACAAATCTTAAAAAAATAATAAATAAATGTATAGGATTAAAAACACAAAACATGTAGCATGTAGCTTAGCTGCAGGAACATACATATATCCTCCTTCATGTAACCCGTGCTAGTTTGTGAGGAGCTAGTTTAATTCATGAATGTGAGAAGTATTAAAAAAAAAATACTCCTGGGGCACCTGGTTGGCTCAGTGGGTTAAAGCCTCTGCCTTCGGTTTGGGTCATGATCCCAGGGTCCTGGGATCAAGCCCCGAATCAGGCTCTCTGCTCAGCAGGGAGCCTGCTTTCCTTCCTCTCTCTGCCTACTTGTGATCTGTCAAATAAATACATAAAATCTTTAAAAACAAAACAAACAAACAAACAAAATATTCCTGTATAACACAATGTGTGACTTTTGGAATATGGACTATACATCTAGTACTTTTTCAGGGATCCAGGAAAGAACCAAACCATTGTTAAAGAGTTCCCACGGCCTGGGGCACCTGGGTGGCTCAGTGGGTTAAGGCCTCTGCCTTCGGCTCAGGTCATGATCCTGGGGTCCTGGGATGGAGCCCCACATTGGGCTCTCTGCTCAGCAGGGAGCCTGCTTCCTCCTCTCTCTGCCTGCCTCTCTGCCTACTTGTGATCTCTGTCTGTCAAACAAATAAATAAAAATCTTAAAAAAAAAAAAAAAGACTGTCACTGCAAAGAACCGGAATCCTTTGATGGGAACAGAGAAGATGGGGCCCATTCTGAAGTTTTTTTTCCAAAATCAAGTCTTATAACCTTATATTCATTCCATTTGCTATTCCATTTGCTGTACTTCTCACAAATCTTCCTCTTCCACATCTTTCTCCCAGTTTTTTTAAAAAAGTCATATAAAACCCTTTACAAAGCAGTCATTTTTTTTTTTTAAAGATTTTATTTATTTATTTCAGACAGAGAGAGAGAGTGAGAGAGAGCATGAGAGGGGAGAAGGTCAGAGGGAGAAGCAGACTCCCCGTGGAGCTGGGGAGCCCTATGTGGGACTCGATCCCGGGACTCCGGGATCATGACCCGAGCCGAAGGCAGTCGCTTAACCAACTGAGCCACCCAGGCGCCCAGCAGTCATCTTTTTTTAAAATTTTTTTCATCTTGAAGTGATACTAAGTTTACAAATTTGAGTAAGTGCACAAGAATACATGTAATGAGATGAGACTCGGGGGCACCATGGTAGGGAACCGTGTATTCTGCAAGTGAAGAGATGTGAATTCCGGGGCTCAGCAGGTGGACTGTAGCAGACAGCTTCTGACCAGGCTCCCAGTGAGCCCCCCCTCTAGTATCCAGGCCCCTATGTCATCCCCCTTCCCCTGACTGTGAGCTAGACCCGTGACTTGCTTCTTACAAAGAGCATATGACAGAAGTGATAGAACATCACTTCCAAGATTAGATTACAAGCAGACTCTGGCTTCCAACTTTCTAGCTGTCACTCGTTTGCTCTTATTTTGAAAGCCAGCTGCTATATTTTGAACTGCCTTATGAAAGGGCAGATCTTTAGAGAGAGAAAGTAGATTAGTGGTTAGCTAGGGGTGGGAACAGGGAATAACCAAATAAGCATGAGGGTTATTACCGGGGGGTCATAAAAGGTTATAAAACTGGATTATGGTGATGGTTACATATCTTGGTAGGTTTATAAAATATCACTAAATTGTATACCTAAAATGGGTCAAAAGTTTATGGTATGTAAATCGTATCTTAATAAAGTAGTTCTCAAAAAAATCTAAAGGATTAAAAAAATCTTAAGAAAGCTAGTATTATAATAAATAAAATAAAATCCTACTAAATCAGAGATAACGATCTCCTCTGTCATACGAGTAAGACTCAACAGATTACTAACACTGAGCAACAGAATCCTAACATGTACTTAATGAAGAGTTAGAAAAATACTCGTGACCTCTATACAAATAGATACATGTGAGGAGAATGGAGTATATAAAAGTGAAAAATTTAAAACTGCAATCTTACCATGTGAGGTTTCTGAATAAATTTTCTAAAATTTGACTTTATAAAATCCGTAGGTTTTTGGAATTCATCGGCATGAGTATTCTTCAACCTCAAAAAACTGGAGGGCTGATCATTCCTAATAAAATGAAAGAGACAAAGTTAAGAATATTTTATTAGTCTACCCTTACCCAACAAGTGAAAAAGAGAAATCAAATTGCCCCCTTCAGAGACAATTAAAGCAGCACAACAGTGAAAACAAACAAACAAACAAACAACAAACCTCAAAGATCTATCACTACTAAAATTACAAACGAAATGATAGTTACCAGGGCTAAAACCTTCGTTTTTTCAACATTATTTAGCTAAGCTGAAAATCAGCAATAGGGGGAAACAAGGTTTGGGCCAGGGTTCTCGATCTGGGGTCCAAGGACAGGTTTCCTGGGGGTTGTAACCCCCCAAACCAGACATGGAATGCGTGTGTTCTGAGGGAAGATCATCACTGCTCTTGAGACTTTGGCAGCACTGGGCCACCCACCTTGCTGACAGACTCTTATTAATGAAAGCACCAAAGAATGTCACTGGCTCAGGCCCCCTCACTGGTAGAGCTGAGGCCTCTGTCATTGCTGGCCCATGGGAGCAAAGGGTAGCTCCCCTCTCCTGTCGTCGCAATGTCCAGAGGCCACCAAGTCCTCTTCTCAGGCAGCCGGACCTGGGAGGGAAGATCCTTTCTTGGGCTTCTCTTCCAAGGAAGAGGGGCCTCATTTTCACAGCCCTGGGGCAGTCCTCTCCCTGTCACAGCCCGCATCTCCCCACAGTGTTCCTCTGACCCTTCCTGCTCTGTGGTGAACAAACCGCTCACTGCCTCCGCTCTGCCTCAGTCCCTTCCATGGGTCCCCCACTGACAGCAGGATAAAATCCACACTCCTCATCATGACCTTCAAGGCCCTTCCCGCTCTGGCCCCTGCTGTCTCACTGGTGGCTCTGATCCCACCTCCCCCATACGCACACTGGGCACTGGAAACTTTCAGCCCTTTGCAGTTCCCGACACACATCATCTCTCCTGCCTCCTCCAGCTCACATAAGCAATCCCTTCTGTTGTAATTTCCTCCCACACAGACCAACTTCAAGATTTAGTTGCAACTGCACTGTTCCAGGATCCTCGGAGGTGACCAGCTATCCCTGCTACGTGCGCATGAAGCATCCGAAAGCCTTCACACGTACCACTCACGTTCCCAAATGCGGTGCACCTGCCTGTCCTAGCCAGCAAGCTGCCGTGCGCACAGGAGGCACCGTGGGCGGTTCATTTCGTGGCCTCAGTTTTGACCCCCCAAACCTGACATGGCATACTAATCAGGGTATCATGAGATGTTAAAAACTCTCAGTTCTGGCAAAATGCTCATGATATGACAGTAAGTCAAAAGAGTAGGGGGCAAAGGTCTATTTGGAGGATAATTTTTTTGGAAAGTTTTTGTGGGGGTGCCTGGCCGGCTCAATTAGTAAGAGCAATTGACTCTTGATCTCGAGGTCATGTGTTCGAGCCCCACGTTGTGTGTGGAGCCTACCTAAAAAAAGTTTTTTTCTTTTTCTTTTTTTTAAAGATTTTATTTATTTGCTTGAGAGAGCATGAGAGAGAGCACGAGAGCGGCGCGAGGGAGCAGAGGGAAAAGCAGACTCTCCTCTGAGCAGGGAGCCTGATGCAGGGCTGGATCCCGGGACCCCAGGATCAACACTTGAGCTGAAGGCAGCCGCTTGGCTGACTCAGCCACCCAGGTGCCCCAAGATTTTTTATTTTTATGTAATCTCTACACCCAATGCAGGGCCCGAACTCACAACCATGAGACCAAGAGTCACATGCTCTACCAGACTGAGCCAGCCAGGTGCCCCAAGGGTAATTTTAATTATCTAAAATATACTACATGTGTGCCCAGAAAAAATAAGTGACAGGAAATATATTAACAGTGGCCATCTCTGACTCATGACATTAAGAACGCCTTATATTTTTATTTTTATACCTTACTATATACTTCTAAATGTTTGCCATTAGCATATACTACTACTTTTGTAAGTAAAATAATGGATTTTTAAAAATCCTCTTTGCAAAGCATATATCTGGATAATGGAGTAATGTCCAGAATATATAAAGAACTTACATCTCAATAATAAAAATAAAACAATCCAATTTAAAACATGGGCAAGGGATTTAAATAGGTATTTCTCTAAAGAAGACACACAAAAGGGACATGAAAAGATGCTCAACATCATTAGCCATTAGGGACATGCAAATCAAAACTACAATGCGATAATATTTTATACCTACTAAGATGGCTATGATCAAAAAGATAATGCCACCAATGTCCCTGACAGCATTACTTACAGTAGCCAAAAGATGAAAACAAAGTAAATGTCCATCAATAGAAAAATGGACAAATAAATGTAGTATATACAATGGAATATTATTCAGCCTTATGAAGGAGTGAAATTTTTATTTATTTTTAAAAAAATTTTTTTTAATTTTTATTTATTTGTCAGAGAGAGAGGGAGAGAGAGCTAGCGAGCACAGGCAGACAAAGTGGCAGGCAGAGGCAGAGGAAGAAGCAGGCTCCCTGCCGAGAAAGGAGCCCGATATGGGACTCGATCCCAGGACGCTGGGATCATGACCTGAGCCGAAGGCAGCCGCTTAACCAACTGAGCCACCCAGGCGTCCCGAAGGAGTGAAATTTAAAAAAAAAAAATGAAATTCTGACATGACACAACATGGATGAAAACATTATCCTACGCGAAATAAGCCAGAAACAAATGGACAATTAATGTATGATTCCACTTATATATATGAGGTACCTAGAATAGGCAAATTCACAGAGATAGAAAAAATAGAGGTTATCAGGGGCTGGGAGTAAAAGGAATGGGGAGTTACTCTTTACATGATACAGAGTTTTTGTTTGAGAAGATGAAAAATTGTGGAAGTGCATAATGTGGATGGCTGCACAACACTGTCGATGTACTTCAAGCCAATGCATCGTACATCTAAAAATGGTTAAAATAGCAAAATTTATTATACATACATTTTGCCATAATAAAAAAATGTAAACCGTTTGATAGATTTGTGACCAGGCAAAATAGTGTCCAAGTTAAAGAAACTATTTCTCAGCCTCCCTGCAGCTAGGTATGGCCATGAGACTAAATTCTGACCAGTGTTGCTGGGGCTGCTTGCATAAATTCCATGAAGTCTTTAATGACAAGGCTAGAATATGGACACGATGGCCAGGGCACAAACACCCCTCCTGGGCCATGAGGCAGATACCACGTACAGAAGATATCTGAGCAGCAAGTCTACTCTACCTACCATGCTGACTTCCTGACTGTAATCTTTTTCTACATGAGAAAGAAATGATTTTTCTTTTGCTCTTACAGTCCATTCTCTACCCAGTAACCAGGGTGAATCTTTCAAAATTTAAATGAGATTATATTTCTTCTTGGGTTAGAACCCAAAATGTTTTATAATCTCACCCAGAGTAAAATACAAAGTCATCATGTCCTCCAAGGTTCTTTGCAATCTGGCCTTACCTACCTACTCTCTTCCTTTCCCACTGTGTTAAAATCTTAAGGGTCTGCTTTCTAGTCCTGAAATAAGCACGATTCTGCCTGAGGGTCTTTGCCTTTAGTTTCTTCTCTTAAAATACTATCCCCTAAAAAAAACCTTACCGCTAACTCCCTCACTTAATTCACATCCCTGCTCAATTAAAAAAAAAATCCTAAGTGCATTCCATAACTACCTAAGTAAAGTCACACCACACATATCACTCTGTCCTATTAAGCTTCCTCTTCTGCCTTACTTTCACCTATCACTCACCAACACGTATTTATTTATGTATTTTCTCCTACCATTAAACTGTAAGCTCAACGAGGAGAAGGACTTGGTGTATAATATGCCCTGTGTAGCTAAAAGGAAAGTCTCTGCAGTCTGATGTCCTCTCAAAGTCTACGGATTTTATTTTGAAGCTGCTTTATCCCCCACACACCATACCTATATATACAGAACAAGACCTTGGTAACACTGTATGGAACTTAGTAACAGTGGATATATGAGGCAGAAAGAGTGGGTCAGAAGAAGACATGGGGATATTAGGGTAAGAGATTGGTCAGAAGCGGGTGGGGGGAGAGAGAATAGGGTCTCTGAGACCAGACAGAATGTCCCAGCATTAGATTTGCTTTGGAAAGATTACCTTATGTATTAGGGAATAAATACTAATCAAAACTTAAATGCATTACAATGTAAGTATCCTCTGTCCTATGTATTCCTTTGCAAAGTCTTCATTCATTCAACAGCTCTGAACTGAGCTCAAGGCGGTGGGAATACAAAAGTGGGCAAACATATACACAGAGCTTGCATATAACTATTTGAGGAAAGAAAAGATCACACAGGTGGGAAATTGCTACATCCTGTGATTTATGATTTCATATTTCATTTCTTCTGGATTTCTACAGAAATCTAAATCCTGACTTGATTAAAGAGGTTTATGCAAAAACAGTAACGAGATCAATTTCATAGACTGAATTTCTAAGACAAAAGGATAAAATCAATCGTTCTTTTTTTCTTATTTTAAGAAGGAAATAGAATTAAGATAAAGTTAAAGGTTTTACACAAGAGACTCTTAATCTCACGAAACAAACTGAGGGTTGTAGGGGGTGGCTGGGTTATGGACATTGGGGAGGGTATGTGCTATGGTGAGTGCTGTGAAGTGTGCAAGTCTGACGATTCACAGACCCGTACCCCTGGGGGCCAATAATATATTATATGTAAATAAAAAAAGAAAAAGAAAAAAAGTTAAAGGTTTTAAATGATTTTTTCTCTAAATCTTTTTTTTTCCAAAGATGAACAACAGCAAATACTTGTAGATGTGAAGAAACTGACCCGTTCATACACTGCTGATAGGGACATAAAATGAGGCAGCCACTGTGGAAGTTCATCAAGAAGTTGAATACAGAATTATCATAGGACTCAGCAATTCCAACCCCAGGTATGTATCCAAGATAAATGAAAAACATATGCGCACACAGAAACTTGTGCATGAATATTCACAACACCATAATTCACCATAGCCCAAAAGGGGAAAGAACCCAAACATCCACGAACTGGTGAGGGGAAAAAGAAAATGTGGTTATCCATACAATGGAATATTATTCAGCCATAAAAGGAATATTCATGCTACAACATGCAGCAATGTTGGAAACAATATGCTACATGAAAGAAGTCAGCCACAAAAGACCTCATATTATACAACTGCATTTGTATGAAACGTCTAGAATAGGACAATCCATAGAGAGAGAAAGTAGGTGAGTGGTTGCCAGGGGCTGAAGGGAGGGAGAAATAGGGAATGACAACAGGTTACAGGGCTACAGGACTTCTCTGTGGGTGGTGAAAACGTTCTGCCATTAGACAGTGGTGACAAATGCCCAACTTTGTGAATATACTAAAAACTAGTAAATTCACTTTGAAAGGATGAATTTGATGGTCAGAAATATCTCACTTAAAACAAATCCTCATGCCACAGCATCCGTCCAATACCAATAAAACAGTCCAACAGGCCCAGCGAAAGGCACTGCAGAGAGCCATCTTGGCGTGCTACACGCCATCCTCAAAGCGAACATTTGTAATACTTAACGCTGACTGGCTACTCTGCCCTTTACACCCGACACGTTAGTTAATCTTCACCACCACCAGGAGGTAAGAATGCTTCTCATCTGTATTTGATGTATGAGGAAATAAAGACGAAATAACTTGCCTCAGAGCAGCCACATAGCTAGGTGTCTACAGAGCCACGTGTTGAACTGAGGTGCAACTCCAGGGCTCAAGCCCTTTCTCACCTCAAAGGGTGGAGATATATTCTGAAGCATTACATGGTTTTTATAAAATGCTGATTATCTTAGATCTGGTTTAAAAATCCTCTTTCTTGGCACACTGAGTTTCTTATACGTGCTGAGTTACGAAAAGCATGAGAAAGAGCTTATGTCACTGAAAAGCACAGTCATGCTGTGTCCCACCAGGAAGCCGGAGACTTCCACCCACCAAGGAACAAGATTTTAACTATTTTATTTTCAGTTGTTTCATATGCCTGAACACACAGTTTTGTTATCTTTTAATGAGTTCCAAACTTACTATCAGCAGCAAGTCCGGTTTTGAACAAGCTCCATGTGTTGTGACTCAGACCTAGTTAGCTGCAGACCTGATTTAAAAGTCTACTCAATTATCTTAGTTGACTCGATTTTAAGGAATATGGGAAGAGAATTAGCACTGGTCCTTCCTATTCACACACCCCTGTTTTCTGAGAGACCCAAACAGTCTGAAGAACTTTGGGCGAAGTAGAAATTTTGTCCTATTCAACTATACCTCATAATCATACGGGGTCCCAGAGTCGCCATGAATCCCACTTAGCTTTTAGAACTAGAGATAAACGGAGGCCAATCTAGAATACTCAGAGCCCCTAAAAGAAGTACAGAATTGGGAAAGAAAAACAAGGATCTACTGATAATCAATTTGCCATACATGCCTTAAGTACTTTGCCTGTGCCAGCTCATTTAATATTTCTAACCTGTCCACATTATAAAATGGTTCTTCTCACTTTATAGAGGAAAATGCTCCCGAAACGAAAGCCAGTTTGCCCACGAGCAAACAGCTTGTAAAATGGCAGAGGTGGGATTTCCATTCCTGTTTCCTCCACATTTTCTACTACCCCTGCCTCTGCTTCGTGGACACACATCCATGAACAGTTCCAGAAGAGAACTGTAGTGACCTCAGGAAATTCTGTAATATTCAAAAAGTACCAGAATCTAAAGGGCAGAATGTTAGTTTCAATGAGGTTGAGTCAAACAGTCCATAAACTTGCAGGTCCTGGCACCTGCTAATAATCAGAAAGCTGTTACACTCTTTTCTAGAATTACAAAGACCTCAAATACTCACCTACCCCTGTGTTTCTGTTGTTTCAATCAAACAGCACATGATGATCACTGAATAACTTTGAAACATTTTAATAGTTTTCACTTAAACATATAAAATGGATTTGAAGGATTAAATCCCTACACTAAAATGAAAGTCATCACACACAAAAATTGAAAAATACGCTAAAACCAAAAGCTCCCTGATAATAGGATGTTTTTCATCTACTGATTACCTCTCTGCAGCACTAGCTATGTGAAAAATGTGCTCATCTTCATTCTGTAACCGTTCTTTTCTCCTTCTTTCAATGTCATGTCGTAGATCATTTGGATCTATTATTTTGACCAGAGTCTGAGGAATTTTGACAGAAGACAAACCATTCACATTACTGTTAGTTGCACAAAGACCATATCTAATAAGAACCTTAAGTAAAAGTCCTAAATAAGTTACCTTGTATTCACCCTGCTAATGGTAGTGTAAATCGATTAAAATATTTTGAGACACAATTGACAATGCACAGACAGAAAAGTTCATAACAATGAACCAGGGAATCCTACCTGTGGGACTCTATTCCAAAGAAATGGCTATCTACCCAAATATATTCAAAGTGCTAGATTTAAAATCATCAAAAAATGAAAGCAACTTAAATATAAAATAAATTTACAGGAGAAGGGAAGAATGATTTCATAGGAAATTTAAGTCAAAGTAATAACGGACAAACATTTGAATTATGGGTTAATATAGGCTATGTGGAAGTCAATGTGAAAAAAAAACTACTGAGAAAAGTTAATTAAAATTTAAAAAGCTTCAATCATAAAAAGTCATGGGAACTCAGAGATTTTACATAAAGCAACATTATTAAGTAAAAAGCAAAAAGCATCTGTAACTAATATACTATGATAGCAGCTATGCTAAAATGCCAGATGTAAGACTACAATAAAAGATGATCAAATGATATTTTGTGTTAAGTGGTTGACTTAGAGGTGATTTTTCAAATTTCCTATGAGTTGATTACAGTATTTTGATGAATAGATATTTTCTGAAAATAGCACCTATTCAATAAACCAACCTCCTCTGTAAGTTTAATAAAAATTGTAACCATTCACAAGTGAAAAAATTATTTACATATTCTACCAGAAACGTATTAAAATTGTTCCGCTACAAAAACATTTCACTCCCAGTGAATAAATTAGCAGTTCTTTGAGAACTTGATATACTTCTAAAACGAGAGCCAGTTTTCTTGCCCCTCCCTGGCTAGTCCACAGAGTTTTTCTAATTAGCAAAGAAATGGGGGAGGGGTACGGGTTGAGGAAGTGTTGGGTGGGCAATACACAAAATCAATGTTATTTCCATTATTTCGCTAGTTCATATTCCACAGAATTTTTCATACACTCTACAGTAAACAGAAGGGCAGTATTAAATTAAACAACTTTCTTCTGCATTCATCCACGTACGATTTAAAAAAATATTCCACATGACTGCTTGGGAAAAAATGTAGGCATCAAACATACTTTCCGCAAGCTTTACGATAGTGTGACGTTTTAGAATGAATATTAAATGCTGTAACTTTATGTCAATTTCACAAAGCTGTTACCCTTAGGGACTGTCTCTCTTAGGGAATATTTTTGTCTTTTGTCAGTGTTCTCTCTGCAACCTGGCCAGTAACTAGAACCTTTGGAGAGCTTTGTACATTTCAGATTCTTGTCTACTTTAATTCCCTTTTTTAAAAAAATCTCTATTACCAGTTCGCTTTTCCATCAATATGCCAACAACGTGAAACTCTTTCAGCAAAAATTGTATTCACTTACCTGTTCTGGTTCATATACCATAGTTTGTTTATTCTGAAGCTCAGCCAAAGACATATCTATTCTCCTAAAATAATAAAGGCATATTACAATTAAATAATTATGTCATACACTGATACCTTGATTCCATTACTAGAGAATGGAATTTGAAATAAAGTTGGTGTGTCTTGGAGGAAGCAAAAGAAACCCGCCACCAGGTGGGTTTTCATCTACACGGCAGTCTCCCAGGACACACATATCCTGTGAACAACATCACAGTGACACCTCAGTGGTTCTCAAATCGCTAGTCTGTGTAACCTTAAACTTTGCTCCGGTGATCTACTGCATTCTAACATTGATTCAGCTCAGCTCACGAGACAGGGCACACCACCTGCTCGGCCAGGTGCCAGCAGAAGAAGACATAGGTTTTCATCCGGCTGCCCTCAGAACAGCCATTTCTGACCACATGAAGCAACCCATGATTTCAATGGCTCGACAATTGTCTTTCATTCTTCCAGTGATAACTTCAGTAGGCAATTACTATAGACACAGCAGAATCAAAGTTAGGTAGGTAAAGATTGTCAAAGTCCTACACATTTAAACAATGCTACTCAATGGCTTTAATACAACCTATTCCATCAAAGTACACTGGCCCAGTACCAGCTCGGGTTAGTCCTGGCTTTTAGGTAGGAAATGCAGTCCTAGAGTCTCCAGCAAGCCCACAAGGCAGCACCTTCCCAAATCTGTTCTGAGCCTTATTCCCAAGAATTAAATGGGCATACAATAATCAATCATTACCTGTGAATTTCTGGATCTGAATTCAATTTAATTTCATTTACATCTGCAGCTTGTGTATCTCGCATTTTTGAAAAACGCTCATGCAGAGTAATGTCAGATGATGGAAAAAAATTTGCTGAAAAAGGAAACAAAGAGTTTTATCTCAGTGTAAAACTGATTCCGCTTAAAAGATTATATATAATCACAGGAATAAGGGATTGTTAAAAAACGCCCAATCTCTTTTCTCTTGGAAATAAGTGGGACCTAAACTTACTCCACAGACTAATTTGTAGCGCTCATATGCCTTCCCAAGCCTAAGCAACGGTAAAAAATGCCCGACTTAAGAACACAAGGCTTCTGCTCCTATTTGACCTGCCTGCTTATTTGCTGGGGGGAAAGCTCTCTCAAAGCGAGGACCTTTCTTCTCCCAGGTAAGACCTTAGTATATTGGGAAGTACAGATGGTACAGAGTTTTATAGTGCACCTAGAGGAAAAAAATAAAGACAACCCTCAAGCATCAGAACAGTTCTCAACAAATGCTAAATGTTGTTTGCATATCACAGAAGGAGTCCTACTGCCGTTGTACTTGCATGAACATTAGCTGACAATGTGAAATCAGCTGTGCTACGAGGGTTTTAACAGGATGGAGAGAGGAAGATAATACGCTTGACCCATCAGAATGCTACTTCAGCAGTCCTTTTCTCTAACTTCCTGTTCCTGTTCTGGGACAATCGCCTGGATTTTTCTGCAATACCACCTCCCTTTCTGCCAAGAGTCACACTTCCTTTGGGTGAGAGGGGCTGGACCTGAGAAGGTGAACTGTTTCAGACAAACCGCATACTTCGAAGTAAATATGCGCCTTAGTTTGAGGGATTCAGAGAAAAGAATCTGCTTTCAAAATATGTTTCATGAAGGTAAAAATCAAATCAGTGCAAATAGCCAGTAAGAAACAGAAGATAAAAATTTCGAAATTCTTGAAGGTCTCCAGTGTATTATACCCATGACTGCTTTATTATGCAGCATCAGTGAAGAAAGTTGTTCTACGTGACTGAATTTTCCGGTTAATGGAAATTGGCCAGAAGCTAAAACAAACCGATTTAATGCAAATATTTCAAGTATCTGTGATGCGGCTCCCTGACGCCATTGAAGTCTAAGCAAATCAAACCGGACTCTCCTGTCAATCACTTCCCGTTCGCCCAGACGGCACAAGGTCTCAGCAAGGCCCTCAGGGGACTTTAAGAATAGCACCACGATACCTAGACTTCCAGAGTTCTTGTCAAGTTTCATATACGGTGTTTGTTGCTTCCTCCTTCCTGTTTGGTTATCAGTTATTGTTTCTTGCGACTCTCAGTAGTCCTGCGTCTTGCAGCCAACCTCGCCCTTTCTGACTTTCAGTGTGTAATCTACTATGAGTCCAAGTACCAGGTTATTGGAACAACACATGAAGAACGAGGCGTGAATTGATACCTTACACTCTCTGTAACAGATTTCCTTATTAATGACCTAATTTATAATGAAATATTAATTAGTACTACTACATCACAGATATTTACCTATATCTTGTGAAAAATCAGTACATT
Organism: Taxidea taxus jeffersonii; assembly: GCA_003697995.1. NCBI lineage: Eukaryota > Metazoa > Chordata > Mammalia > Carnivora > Mustelidae > Taxidea > Taxidea taxus. The sequence goes on from ML097471.1 coordinate 38,667, forward strand.
ATTTTTGTGTTATCCCTAACGTATGTGCAAAATATACCAACCTTTAACTTGATGGATTATAGTTATGATTTCCTGAGCAAATTCTCCTGTAGGTTTGTTTTCAGTATTCTGAGTTGAGTCAAGATGTTCAAACACTGGATGAAAGTTCTCACTTTTCCTGCCAACAGCAACCAAATCATGTGACATCTGTCTCTCTGTGGAATAGCTAGAAGCAACCCTAGAATAATTTGTAAATGTTTAACTAAATTTGAAACTATTTTACTGAGAAAAGAACTTATTAAAATTAACCAAGATAGCTATAAAACTAAAAAGATGTTTATTTTTTCTTATAGTTAAGGCACTAAACTGTATGCCATAGAACATGTGCAATAATGCGCAGGAGGAGATAGCCTTAGACCCACGGTTTTGAGCTCTCCTTTTCGAATCAGAGATCATTAAATATTTGCCACTTTAGTAATGAAATCCTCAAAATTCTAAGTTAAACAATTTTTACCTCCAAAAATACAGCAAGGCATCAAAGGTCAATATGCAAAAAATAATCAGTTAGATTATTTTTACTCCCAAATGCCCATAAAATTGTAAATCCAGCAAGTTTATACTATCTTCAAGTACTACCACACCTTAGAAGCTGGTATCAAACACAGTAACTTTTTTGACTTCATAAAAATCCTTATACCTCTATATCAGCAATGAGAAACTCAGTATTTTGAAATCAAACTCTGTTGAGATTAATCACTTACAAAATCTCACTAAACTGTCAGCAAATAGTCTTAGATGTTAGCAAAGTTAAGATTGTTAGAACCAATTAGTGTTCACCCTAAATGTATCCTTAAAGAAATGCTACCATTTCTTATACAACCCCAGCTATCCTGCCACTCTAATGCTTTCTGAATCTTTTTAACTTGTGTTAAAAGCTCTCTTGACCTTTAGGGATCATCATGAAGTCATGATTATGACACACAGCTAAGTTACTGAGGGCTTGCTGCAAGCCAAACATGGGGGCTCAGAACTCGTTTGCAAACATTATCTCATTTCATCTTCATAGTAGCCTATAGGGAAGGTGCTACAACACTGGGACAATGACTGTCTTGGTTGTTTTGCTTTTACGTCCCAGAAGCTGAGTGTTTGTATGAACATAATCTTTCCAAGTGTCATAACGGGAAACTATACCTTATTCCAAGAAAGCTGCTCTTGCTTAAAGCTACTCTTAAATTCTTTGTCTGCAGGCAGATTATGTGTCACAGAAGAAACTGTCTCATTATTTTATATTTATACCGTTTGGACCCAAAACGGCACTAACTAGCTCTCAGCCATTTTACTCCTCTGCACTTAACTCTAAATAGCTTTTCCCTCTTCCCAAAACTCATGTTCACTACCCAAAGAACTGAGATATACAAGTGCTGGGTTTCATTATGAGTATGTTACAGACTGAAGATAAACCCCCAAGAGAGCCCTGAAATGTGTTTTAAGTAATAGCAGCCCTCCTGGAATAAATAACAAGTATCAATCAGGTGGATACACCCCAGGGTGCAGGTGCGCACGCGCACAGATTCACTAACTTAACGTCACTTAACTGCCATATATTTAACACTGCTCCAGGGTGATGAGGGGCTTACAGATATTCTTTAAACTTTTGAACTTCTCTAATGAGACAGTCTTACGTGCCCATTTTTAAGTTGTCAGAGGCAAGGCTTCCATATGACTTCCTATGCTCCCTGTTCTCAAACCGACACTGTCGACACAACTCCCTGCCGAAGCAGAAACGCGGAAAGTGGCTGTGCAGCAGCTTGATGCCACTGCTATGGCTTCCCTGATCCGTCATAAGGACTTCCAGTAGAAGACTCCTTTCCCTTCTTTCCCCCCTGATTTGCTCCGAGCTTCCCACTGTGAATCCTGTAACCTGCTGAGAGACATTCATTGATAAACACTGGAAGCTACAACGGTCCCGGGACAACCTCCACTAACAAGAATTACAAATACCGTGTTTAACGGTACAATAAGCCTGTACCGTACCAAAAAAAAAAAAAAATTTACTTTTAAAAACATTTTATAGGAGAAAAAGAAGATGTTCAAATAGAGCTACAGAAATGATCTGTCCATAAGGGGAAATCAGTTGATAATATTTTGTACTGCAGTCTCTGTTTCTCCCAAGAGGAAAGAAGTTGATAAGGTTTCCAGTTTTCTACCAGGTAATTATTAAAACTTACTTGTCATTTATTACAAGTTAATTACTGGTATAACTCTTACACCCACTCCATGCCCAACCCTCAATCCCCAGGAGTGCTATGGTATAGTTTACAGCTACACTTAATCCCTGAAATTTTAGTGTTTACATTTCCTGTCCATCTATCCTGGAGTTTCTCCTTGCAAGATTTTTATTTAAAAAATGTTAAAACTGTGGCTTCCCAGGAAATACTAAAATTGTATCACCTGAAATTTTAGTCTTTTTAAGACTATTATGATGGCTTTGCTATAAGAAAAGTCTTCTTGAAACTGGAGAGCGCAAAATGTTCTAGGTATTTACATTCATACATTTAATCACCTCTTGGTTCACATTTTCCTTTTTACAGTTTCTTAAGACAGGTATTGATTAACAAGTTATTAATTTCAAGAAATACTTCCAATACAAGTAGGTAAGCTGAAAAGACTAAATGTTCTCATTTGGGATGCATTTTAGACAGTTTTAAAAATTAAAATATAGCCAAACACCTGTATTCTAGTACTATTTCTAATACTGGTCTAACGACATTTTCCAGGTCCCTCTCTTCCCGCCTCCAACTCCACCTGTTCTGTTTTTTTCCCCTAAGGATATTTTCCCTGACGTTCTCACTGACTGTTGTGCATAGTAATAACTAGAAGAACATAAAAAGCCACATTACATCTTAATTTCTCTTATTCACAGTTAAGATCTACCAAAAAACCCAACTGCCTGGCAAAAACAACAATTACAAAAAGCCCAACAACAACCCAATCTAATGGATGCTCCCCGCCCTCTGGAAGCTTATCATATGTAACAGAATCCCCGTGACACCTACCAAGTTCTCCTTTCTCAGTTCTCTCCGAAGAACTGACATTCTGTACCGCCTCCCCTAGTTCATGCCTCACTCTCCCAGTTATCCATTTGCTCCTGTCTTCCTGAGAAGACAAAGCATTTCTGGAGCTGAGGGTAAAGGGTTGGGGAGACTGCCTTTCCTCTAATTCAGCATCTTTTTGCACAAAAGTCCCATAAACTGGCCTCCCCAACCCCAGTGCCCTTCCAAGCCGTCTCCCAGAAAGCAAGCAGCAGCCAGAACTGAGCTTCCTGCCGTCTCTCATCAGCTAATCCTGTCAAGTCACTCGGGCTGGGCTCCGTGGGCTCCGTGGCGGTCTCACCTTCGCAGCCTCCGGGCCCTCTACTCCCTTCCACTGACCCCTTGAAGCACACCTCAAAGTTCCTGTGTGTGTTGCCTGCCTTTGTTAACCTATCAATATAAAATGTCTTTCATTTCATCTCCACATGCTTAAAATCTTTGAAGCCTAGCTCACATGTCAACAACTCCTGAAAGAAGCCTTCCCGGAGTCCCCCAGCTTGGGATCCTGTGAGCCCCACTCTGTGTGTCACTCAGTGCGCCCCCGTATTGCAAAGATCGCCCTCTTGTCTCTTGGAGCAGAGGAAAAGGAACAGACTCCTATGCCAGTCTGCAGTCCCAGGGTACCCTAAGAGGCTGTCTCACACAAGGTTAAGTCTTCAAAAAAGGACCCGCTGAATGAATAAACGATAAATGGAAAAGAACTTGGACAATTGTAATGAGAGTTTCAGCTAAAAAGATGACAGACTTCAAAATTCTAATTGAGGCCAATTCAACTGTGTTTTTTAAACTTTCTTGGCTCACTTTTAAAATTGTAACTTCATTTAGACCAATTTAAATTTTAAATATTTCATTTTTTATGATATGAAATCTCAAATATATACAAAAGTTCAGAAAATCCTATGATGAGCTTGTCAACTCAGCCTTAACAGTTACCAACACATGGCCGATAGAAGCAAAGTTGTAAGGCCAGGAGGAACTGCAGGTTAATTTGGGCCCAAAAAGGCCTGGCCAGGTGGTCTGCCTGATGTCACAGAGCTGCTCAGGAACCCAGTGGAAGACAAAAACTTACGTACCCCAACCCGAAACAGAATGTTCACTAAGAGAAGCTAGGGTGAAAAACAGAAATGAAAGGGAAGCGACTCTCAATTGATTTTTTATTTTTAAAAACGTATATTTTAAAAACGTATATTAGAAATGCGTGGGGGGGGCGCCTGGGTGGCTAGGTGGGTTGAAGCCTCTGCCTTCGACTCAGGTCATGATCCCGGGGTCCTGGGATCCAGCCCCTCATTGGGCTCTCTGCTCGGCGGGAAGCCCGCTTCCTCCTCTCTCTCTGCCTGCCTCTCTGCCTACTTGTGATCTCTGTCTGTCAAATAACTAAATAAAATCTTAAAAAAAAAGAGAGAGAGAGAGAAATGCCAGGGGGGAAAACCTTAGCTTTTTGTGATACAAAATAGTAAGGTAGCAGGTCTGTATTATCACAAAAGCATCTCCACCCACAGCTTATCCTAAGTAGGTAAAACCTGTGTCACTGGGTTACCTTCCTTCAACCCTTGCTATGTTTTTCACATTGTTCCCCGACCTGTGCAGCACCCCTTTCCTTAGAGCATCAGGGCTCCAATGTCTTCTGGGTCCCATCATCCACCTCATCCCCCTTCAAAATGGGGAAAGACCTGATGGGGGTAGGAAGGTCCTTCCTGTATCTCTTCTGGGGTTGGTGGTTGGGAAATAAAAGGATTATATTCAAATGTGACTGATAAACTCAGTTGAACATCAACTTTGCTACCCAACCTTCCCATCCTAGACACCTAGTACTCCCGGCCAGGGAGGTCAAAGGAGCCTCAGGTCCACCCACAGCAGCTTATTCTCCTCCAGGGACAGCTCTCCGCACTCCCTCCAGCCTCAACCCCCTCCCCCGCCCTGCTCCTCCCTCTCACTTCCTTACTAGCCAGACCAAGGTTCAGTCTCTCACCTAATCGCCCAACATTAAACCAAAACAAAAACTCCCTTCATCTGCCCCGAGACTCCACAACAGTGTTTGGAGTTCATAACAGCATTCGTAGAATCTTTCATATTACAACTTCCTAACTTACATTCTGAAACATATAATTATGACTCATATGTAATGTCTACTTCTGATAATGCAGTTTCTGACAAAGTGGGTCACTAGAATATAGCCTTTGTTAAAAGAAGTCTTAACAATGCAGTGAACATTTGAGCAAGTGTCTACCTACTGCTGTTCTAGATACAAACTGGAATCTAGAAAAATCACTAGCCTAATCACCTATGACTTCAACTATATTGATAAGTGGAAGAACATACATTGACCTGTGACCAAAGCTAAGGAAGTGAATGAATGCATAAAACAACCATCTCAGACTTCCAAAAAATGGATAAACCCTCTATATTTTAACCAAGAAATAAACCCCTCTCCACTCCATGATTATTTTAATCTTTTCAAGCAGAGAAAAATCTAAGTTATATCAATAGTTGAGAACATGACTATCGAGGGCATTAACTGCCTTTGTTTTATGGATACTTGATCAGTCTATACATAAGTAAATCCAGCCCCACAAAAATCTTCCGCAACTTAACTGTTCACCAATAAATAATTATCATCAGAAAGAAAGATTTTGTTGACTATGCTTTATCATACTGACAAGATGCATATATTTATAAACCTATTTATTCTTCAGGTCTTTGAAAAGGAAGGATTTGCAGTGTTAGCTCTACTACACAAGCCATCCTACAGGTCCTTGTCAGGTAATTCAGACATATGCTGACAGGTCATGAACTTCACAAAATTATGATTTATAAATTCAAAAGAAAAGATACAGTAGCTTCAATTTTGGGAAGCTCATTTTTGTGATACATGATGAAAAGCAAGCTTCCATTTCTTCTTCCAATTATAAAATTAACTGTGTTCAATATTTCTAAGGAGGTCTATTAAAGTGAAATTCCTCAAAATTGGTATTTCTCGTATTCTTTAAAAGTATTAAGCCAATTTATTAATTCTCTTTTAAGTTAATTAATTAAAGAATTAAGTTAACTAATTCTTTTTTGACATCATTATTAAATATAGGGGTATCATTACTTCTATTAAAAAATTCAAGATTGGGACGCCTGGGTGGCTCAGTTGGATAAACGTCTGCCTTAGGCTCATGTCACCATCCCAGGGTCCTGGGATCTAGTCCTGCATCGGGCTCCCTGCTCAGCAGGAAGCCTGCTTCTCCCTCTGCCTGCTCTGCCTGCTGCTCCCCCTGCTTGTGCTCTGTCTCTAACAAGTAAATAAATAAAATCTTCAAAAGTAAAAAATAAATAAATGAAAATAAAAATAAAAAATTCAAGATTTTTGTGATTTGATGCAACATTGCCTCCAAAGGAAAAACCTATAAACAAAAATGAAATACTAAAATACTTAAAGGGGAGTGTACTGATATCTACAATTTACTTTGAAATGTATGGAAACTAAAATGTTAATGGTAGGTGCTCAGTGGTGGGTATATAGGATTTACTGTATAGTTCTTTCAATTTCTCTGTGTGTTTGAACGTTTTCATAGTGTAATGTTGGAAAGAAAAAAGCTTGAGGTAACATCCTTAAAGTTGATGCTTACAGCAGTTTTTGTGCTCTTAAGGTTAAGAACTAGCAGGAAATATAATAGTAAAAAATGATTTAAGACTTATTATATGAAATGGGATACAAAATTATGAATATAGTACTATGAAAACCATGTAAAAATATACACAGAAAAATAACAAAAGGAGCTGTACTAAAATATTAATAAAACTGTCCTAGGGGAGTAGAATTATGGGTGATTTCCTCCCTTTATTTGTCCAACTTTCTATAATGTAATCATATTTATAAGTGCTTTCTGTGCAAATATAAATATACATATGCATATGTATATCTTTGTAAGTACAATGATAATAAGGGAGGGAGATGGCCATATCTAACTTTAAGAAAAGGAACAAAATATATTTGTTTAAAAAAGAGAGAGAGACTGTGGGTTCACCTCCCTCCCTGTCACATCCTGACCTTAGATTTTGTTTCATTTTATTTTTGACTGCAATACAGGTATGAGTGAATTGTGAACATAAATACACCCAATCAGCATGGCCCACCGCTTTTTTATCCACATACTGGTAGTGTCTTAAGGTAATGAACAGACTTAGCTGACAACACCAACTGCAGGGCCTTACTATTCCGGAATCCATAAACAGAGGTAATATGCATAATGGAACAAAGTACGCAAGCCACATTAGCAAAATATAACCTGTTGGGTAGTCTGTTTTTTCTTAAAGAATCATTAAGAGCTAAAGCAAATGTCTTATAAATAGGCCTCTTTCTAGACTCTAGCCTAATTTCCTCTACCTAGGAGAATCTAGTTGGCTGAGCACCAACTGTTTTGAGATGGCAGTAAGAACCACATTAGGTCATCTGCCTCCTTGAGCTGCAGGTGCTCTGACTTACACAAGTGGGTTCTTCTCTCAAGGCCTTGCTTTCCTCCTCTATAAAATCAAGGCCAGTGAATGCCCCTTCCAAACCAAAAATTCTCTGGATATGAGGCAACAGGGAATACAGGCTCTGGGAAACTGAGCAAGAACTAGGTCTCCTTGAACTCCACCCAGCCTATCTCTGGCTACAGAAAATCTAGCAGCATAAAAACACATAAATTCATGAAGACAAACAACTCCATAGAGCACCCTGCACCCAAAAAGTATCTTGAGATACGATGCGGAAACCAGCAGACATGAGATCACTCTGTTTTACTAATCGTGGGATTTATCCTCATCACAGGGCTTCTGTGAAAAATCCAGGCAATCCCTCTCTGCTCAATGGAATCTAAATACACTGTTAATTCCATTTTCAAAGCTTCCAACAAAGGTGGTGGAAACAGATATTTTTCTTAAATAGCGCTAAGAAAAAACAAAAACAATACCTGGATGTATCTAGTGTTTTCTTCACATCTATTTTAACAGTAAGTGATTTCTTCCTAAGACTGGTGGATGAAGGTTTCACATTGGAAAGTTTACTTTTCTCAAGCCGGTTACTGGAAGAGTTGCTCTCTTTTCTGCCATCCCCTTCTTTCTTTCCTTTCTCCTTCCGTTTGTCACTGCAGGGTCTCAAGCCAACACCACTTTTACTTGAATGCGTAGAGGCAGTGCAGTCAATGCAGTCTTTCTTAGATGGTTTGGAAGGTTCTTTCACTTGCCCACCTTCAGTCTCTCTCCCTCTTCCAGCATTAAAACAAATGGACTGTCTATTTTCAGGGCCTTTTTGAGAACTGGACTTTCTATCTTCCTCCTTAGAGTACTTCTGAATTCTTCCATCTGGAAAGTCCTGGTCCCCACTTGAGGTCTTACGGCGTTTGTGGCGATAGTCACAGGATACCTTGGTTGCTGAACTGGTCTCTGGCGGTTCCCTCTGAGCACGTCGATGAGTGTGCGGTCCAAGGTTCCGCTGCTCTTTCTTCTCTTGGTAAGATGGAAGAGAATGCCCGAACTTCCACTGTGGGCTCCTGGCAGGCTCTCTGTTTTCATACCTCTCCACATCTTTAGGTCTTTTTGACGTGTATCCATATTTTCTGAAATCACGATCCTCAGGATACCTGTGTTGACATAAAGCAGTTTACACTTGCACTAGAGAGAAGAAAGTGAGAATTTACATGTGTGGAATGTTGGGCAGCATGGCTTTAAATGCAGAACGCAGTGGCAAGTTAACTATAATCCCTCAAGCCAACTCACAGAGGCACAAGGTAGCAAAGAGGAATATACCATCTTTTGTTACAATTCTAGCCATCAACATGATTTACTCTAAAAATAAATACTTCATTACTACCAGCGGACCATAATTACATTACAGTGCTTTTTATCTTTTTAGACAAAAGCTTTTCAAGGTGGTTCTCTTCAACCATAAAGTAAATAGACTTTTGCACTTGAGGCTTTATACCAAATTACCCAGGTTTAATGTTTTCCTGTACCTCTTCAGAAAAGAGCTCCTTTTCTCAAAGTCTTCAGAGCCTCTTCTAAGTGACTGAGAATGGTTTTCATCTTGTATCCTCTGGTGCCTCAAGTCATCTTCATGCCACTTTCCTTCAAACCGAGAAGAATCTGCTATTGACCTCTGAGGCGGTTTCCCTCCTCTTCCACTTCCTCTGACTCTGTAGTCATCAGGAATATACCTTCCTTCTCCTTTCTGGTAATAACAATTCCTCGGGTACTCTTTGTAGGGTACATCTTCGGAGTATTTGGGCATATAGTGAGATCTTCTGTTACCATCCCCTCTTCCGGACAAGTGTACTCGGTAAGGCTTGTAAGTGTAAACATTGTCTAAAGAGTCTCTTCTTAAATTTGGGGAAGGTGATCTATGTTCGTAAGATCGGTAATACACATTTCCACGAGAAGGAATCCTTGGTTTACTCTGTCCATATTTCTCACTGTCCATTCGCCAAGTGATGGGTCTTTTTGGATCCTTCCTATATTCACAGCCATAATGGCCATGAGAATGTCTTTGCTTGTAGTGTTCAGAATTTCTAGGTACTGGTGATAACGACCTGTGTAAACAAACAGAAAAGTTCAGTCCATTTAAAGACAATAAACAAAGTTTATCTTAATATGAACTACCTAAGTAAGACATTTGCGTCCCATTGCTTCTTCCACTCATATCAAATTCATCCATTTGCTATATCTGTATTCTAAACTGTCCATCTGGGTGTCTGACTATTGTTCTGGCCAATTCAACAAGCATATTCTTTCCATCTGAACTAAGGTATCCCATGTGCATATTGAAATGGGCTGAGGACACTCATCCTGCTGGAGGAGGACCAGCTCAGGTACACAGTAAGATCCATTTTGGAAGACTGCCGACAGCAAAGTCTGGGCAAAAGAGCCAGTCAGCAAAAGCTTGTATTAGGTTCTGAACATAACCTCTGAAGTTAAATTAGATTCTAAGAGTTTACGATACCAAAATAAATCCAAACTCAGACTCAAGACTGACCTCGCAGTTCCCGCAATTGATTGACTATTCTTTCTACTGACGCTATAACACGGAGCAAAAACCTACATATTTGGTGTGTGGAGTAGGAGGGGGAAGAAGGTATTAAGGCTTGAATTTCATACTTAGTTCCTCCATAAATACTACTAACATAGATGAATTGCTGTTCTTTCCCAGACCTGTTCCCTTACGTGTGCTGTTGAAATAGAGCTTATAACTTCGGTGAATGTGGGCTTTAATGTAGCCATTGTGCTCCCCAGGAGCAGCACATTTTTTTCTGCAACTACCTTTGCTAATACCTCAGCATTGCCAACATCAAGACTTCATTCCCGTGGAGGAAGAAGGCTCCTGTATCCAGGGAAACTAGTCTGAGCTGCCTGGACTTCCAGAGCAAAGAGCACCACTATCTGGAATACAATAAAGTTCAATTTTGAACCTGGGGACCTTTCCTCTCATCTCACCTGTCCAGTGTCCCAATCGCCTCCCTGAGGGCTTAATGTCTTCCAATCAACAAGGCAGCTACCCTAGCAGCTTTCATTACCGCCCACCTTCAGAAGCTGCCAGGGTGCTGGAGCAACCACGAGTCAGACCCTTTCCATTCGGTGACACGTCTGTGTCCTCCTGATGACAAAGGAGGCAGATTTATCCCCCTCGTGCTCATACTGGAATTTCTATACTAGACTTGGCAATATCTGCCTCTGGAGTCGCCAAGTTAGACATACTAGCAAGTGCATTATTTAGCTGACGAAGGAACTTTGTCTTCCAGCTGGCAGCACCTCATCACAGGAAGAAGCAAGCAGAGCCTCTGAGGACCTTCTGGAAGAGTGCATCTCTTCCATCACTAAGGAGAACAGCTGGCAGCCAGAGACAGAGGTCTTCCAGACTGGATGAAATACTCAATTTCTTACTTTTAATCCTTACCTCATAATGAATATTGCTTCGTTATTATATTTCACATCAGGGGATTTTTTGGTTACTATCATTTTCAATTCTCCTAAAGAAACAAAAGAGATCTGAGGAGTCTGTTGGGAGACAATTCTCCACGGGTCTCTTGCCTTCTGCCCTGGTAGGCAGAGGTGCTGATGGCTTCTGGGCCAAGACACCGCAGCATGGGACGATGGAGAGGGCCTCCCTTGGGAAAAGAAGGCCAATTTGTTTGCTATCCAAGGCTACATCTCCTCCAAGGCAGAGGCTGGGTGGGTTTGCTTGTCGCCCCTGATGAGGCTTGGGCTCCTCAGCTGTGTGGACACCACAGGGCTTCGCTCTGCAGCTCCCACCCTCGGGAGACTCTGGACTAAACACAGGAACACGATGCTCAGGCTGCCTGCCATACCACGAGTCATAAAGGCCTTTGTCTCTGACCCAGGACTGCCCTGTGGCAGGCTAATGTGTTAGCTTGCAAGTAAGGTAAAATATCAGATACTTTACAGTTTTTGGCAAAGAGTCCTGAGAAGGAATCTAGAAATCGGGCACTAAGTCTGACAGGTCGTCTGTGCCCCTTCATCAGGGCCTACCACAAAAGGGTGAAACAAAACAACCTCTGTGATGGCCTCCATATTAAACTCATTCATGTTGACATTCCCCTTTCTTCCTGAAGCTCCTTCCTGTTACAACTTGGTCTTGCGGATTACAAAATGAAAACTGTTAAAGAAATGATTGACTCGTCATTGTAGAACAAGCACAATGGCCAAGTTGTATTAACATGAAAAGTTTTGGTCTGCTTTTTATATATGTAATTATGATCCTTTTTTAAGTCCTAGAATGTACTACTCACTTTCATAGCTCTATGCCGTTGCTCCTGTTGCCCACCCCCCAAACTGGAATACTTCTGTCTTTTGTTTCTGCCTGTACAAATTCTGCCCATCCTTAAATGATCAGCTACAATTTCATCTTTTCTTTGAAGACTTTACTATCCCCCTTTTCCCTCCATAAAAGCAGAATTATCCCTTCTCTGTGGACCCAGAATTTCTGTCCCAGTCAGTAGCACTGTGCTGAACCCACAGTATCATAGCTGACTGTGGTGCCAATCTCCCAGCCAGTCTGCATGCTTGCTGAGGCCCCAGATGTCATGTTGCCTTTGTAGCCCCAGAACCTGGAGCATGTATGTAATGAATACTGGTTGAACTGTTCCAATCTAGTTATATGTATATTCTACTGATGCTGCCAACCAGGAAAGAAGAAAGTTGAACTACAACTGAGTTATTCACAACTCTATTATTCTGCCATGAAGAAGAAATAGGTAACTCTTGATTTTTTAACTCCCGATTTTTTCAAAGATATTGATAATGAAAAAAAAACCACTCAGGAGTTCTAAACCACTTACTAATGCAAAATAATGTAACACTCATAGATGTTTCTCACTCTCCCTTGCTGTGGCCATTGCATTTCTTTTTATTATGGATTAATTCAAGCTGCCAGCCATAATTAAAGAAAGCTGTCAGCTTTCAGAATCTAGAAATACAACCTCTATCACTGCAAAGTACCTATTGTGAATAACCAGGTCCCATGAGCTTATTAAAATAGGTTCTTAATAGTACCAGCGAACTTGAAAGTCAAGGTACATCCCAAGTTTACACTGCTAAACTAAGAACTGCTCACCTGTGTTTCCACCTGGGGGATCGAGAGCGTGACCTTGCCATCCTCTGACACGTGAGCCACCATCCGCTTTTACACTGCAATGAAACCCAGTATTAGCAAGTTTACAGAAAGAGCCTGCAATCTGCTCCAAAAGCAGTGAATCCCACCAACAAAAAATTACTTAAGTTCTCCATGTCTCAGTTTCTTCATCTGTAAAATGGGGATGATAATAACAGAACCTACGTTATTGGAATGTTGTGAGGACAGAATGAAATCAGGGGTCAGCAACCTTGTCCTATAGAGGGCCAGAGAGCTGGCTTCGTGGGCCATATCAGGTCTTTACTCATCTCCTCCTCCTTTTTTTTTTTTTTAAAACAACTCTTTAAAATATTAAACCAGGGGCGCCTGGGTGGCTCAGTCATTAAGCCTCTGCCGTCGGCTCAGGTCATGACCCCGGGGTCCTGGGATCGAGCCCCACATCAGGCTCCCTGCTCAGCAGGAAGCCTGCTTCTCCTTGTCCCACTCCCCCTGCTTGTGTTCCCTCTCTCGCTGTGTCTCTCTCTGGCAAATAAATAAATAAAAATCTTTAAAGAAAATTTAAAAAAATTAAACCATTCTTAGCTCAAGGGCCACACAAAATGGGCCCCAAAAGCCAATCACACTGCAGTGTGATGACCCCTGAGCTGCCACGAAGAGCACTCGGAATGGTGCCCCACGCAGCAACTGCTAAGAAAGTGTTCCAAAAAGAGAACTTCCTCACCCAGAACTCCTCCATCTGAACCACTACGACCTTCCTGTCTTTCACCGTGTACAAAAATACTTCATATAATCACAGTCAAAATGTTCAGGGTTACTTGATGATACTTTTTAAATGGCTGGATAGTCAGAATTATAATACCTAATTATAGTACTAACTTGCTACCTAACTAACTTCCACCGAGCACGTAAACCAAAACTTGATTAAGCATGATTAAACATCAAGTTTGCTTTTTATTTTTTTGGTAAAAGAAATAATGTCAAATAAATACATTTTAAAAGTTATGTAAGCTTGATTTTTAACATAGTAAGTCTTGGGGCGCCTGGATGGCTCAGTCATCAGGTGTCTGCTTTCAGCTCATATCATAATCCCGGGGTCCTGGGGTCAAGCTCCGCATCGGGCTCCCTGCTCGGAGGGAGGCCTGCATCTCCCTCTCCCACACCCCCTGCTTGTGCTCCCTCTGTCAAATAAATAAATAAAACCTTAATAAAACAAATAGTAAGTCTTTAAAAGAAGGTGATAGCTTTAGGAACCAAATTTTTTAAGCATGTGATTAGGGTATAATCTTTTAGGGGGCGCCTGGGTGGCTCAGTTGGTTAATCTTTTATACTAGCTATTATTTACATTTTAGTAATCTTCCTTAGTACTGATACTATAATTAAGTAGTTCCCAATTTATTGGCCCTAAACTGGTTGCTTTCAAAATTGGTGCCATGGATCCATGTGTAATACAGGGAGCCAGCATGCACAGACTGGAATAAGTACGTGTCTCATGTATTATAACCTCTATTTTGCAAATTTCTGAAGACAGCATGATCCTTGTTAAAATACAAATGGCTTCTTGTAACTCTGTAGTTTTTCCATTGACTGATACGAAAAGCACAACTACTACTACTACGTGGACGCTTGTTTAAAAAGGGAATCCCCCAATAAATTAAAATAATAATAATAATAAATAAAAAATAAAAAGGGAGTCCCCATAGTCAAACATCTCCAAACTACTGTTATAATGGATTTCAGAAGAAAGTAAAAGTATATAAGGCTAAAGGACTGGAACCACATCACTCACCAGAAGGACATTCAATACAATTCATTTATTTAGACAGTGCCTCTTAACAAAAAGAAATTGAGGCTAGTAAAAACAATTAGTTCAGAGGTACTATGAAATTAAGACACTAACTAAAGGGGAAAATTCTTTCATTAAAACTATCAAAATGTCTTTCTTCAACAAATATTACTGAGTTACTATTTGCCAGCCACTGTTCTAGGGATATAGCAATGAAGAGAAATAGGGAAAAATTCCTGTCTTCTGCAGTTTACATTCAACTGAGGGAATTTATAACAAGAAGCTTTGGGTATCAGTTCATACCTATGAAGCTGAACACAAATTAAAATCCCAAGGTTGGAGAGGGGGGATGACACCAAATATTGCTGGTGATGATGAAAAAGCATAGTTTTTCTGGAGGATAATATATTTTTCCCATTTTATTCATTTTTTATTTTTATTTTTTTAAGTAAGCTATATGGCCAATGTGGGGCTTGAACTCATGACCCCAAGATCAGAAGTTGCATACTCTACTGAGTCAGCCAGGTACCCCTCCATTTTATTATTTTTTATTTTTTTTAAAAACAGTTTTTTTGAGATATAATTCACATACCATAGAATTCACTCACTTAAGTGTACAATTCAATGTTTTTTAGTATATTCACAGAGATGTACAACCAGTACCACAATCTAATTTTAGAACATTTTCATCTCCTTTAAAAGAAACCCCATTAGCAGTTGCTCCCCATTCCTTCCCTCCTGTGATCAGCCCCTGACAACCACTAATCTTTCGTTTCTATGGATTTGCCTATTCTGGACCTTTCATATAAATGGACTCATATAGGGCGCCTGGGTGGCTCAGTGGGTTAAGCTGCTGCCTTCGGCTCAGGTCATGATCTCAGGGTCCTGGGATCAAGTCCCGCGTCGG
This sequence comes from Taxidea taxus jeffersonii, assembly GCA_003697995.1. Classification (NCBI taxonomy): domain Eukaryota; kingdom Metazoa; phylum Chordata; class Mammalia; order Carnivora; family Mustelidae; genus Taxidea; species Taxidea taxus. The sequence continues at coordinate 54,035 of ML097471.1, forward strand.
GCTCTCTGCTCTGCGGGGAGCCTGCTTCCCCCCCACCCTCTCTCTGCCTGCCTCTCTGCCTACTTGTGATCTCTCTGTCAAGTAAATAAATAAAATCTTAAAAAAAAATAAATGGACTCATATAATATATATTTTGTGACTGGTTTCTTTCCCTTACCATAACGTTTTCAAGGGTCATCCCTGTTTTTTTTAAAGATTTTATTTATTTATCTGACAGACAGAGATCACAAGTAGGCAGAGAGGCAGGCAGAGAGAGAGGAGGAAGCAGGCTCCCCGTGAGCAGAGAGCCTGATGCAGGGCTTGATCCCAGGATTCTGAGATCATGACCTGAGCCGAAGGCAGAGGCTTTAAACCACTGAGCCACCCAGGCACCCTGGTCATCCCTGTTTTACCATGTATCAATACTTCATTCTTTTTATAATATTTTATTTATTTATTTCTCTCCCAGTGGACATTTGGGTTATTCTATAGTTTTGGTTATTATGAATAATGCTGCTATGAATATCTGTGTATCCTTTTTTGTGTGGACATATGTTTCTATTTCTCTTGGGTATATACCTAGTAGTGGACCTGTGCATCATATGATAACTCTATATTTAACTTTTATTATTATTATTATTATTATTATTTAAGTAGGCACCATAGCCAGCATGAAGCCCAATGTGGAGCTTGATCTCGTGACCCTGAGATCAATACCTGAGCTGAGATCATAAGTCAGATGCTTAACCAACTGAGCCAGCCACGGGCCCTTATGTTTAACTTTTAGAGACACTGCGAAACTTTTCCAAAGGAGTTACATCATTTTATATTCCCCCCAGCAATGTATGAGGATTCCCATTTTTCCACATCCTCAGCAACATTTGCTATTGTCTGCCTTTCTGATAATAGCCATTGTAGTGGGTTGAAGTGGTACTTCATGGTTTTGATTTGTATTTCCCTAATGATGGATAATCTTGAAATGCGTAAGAAATTATTAAACTAATCAGGCCTACTTTCTTTTAATCTAATAATTTCAGTTTAAACTTATTAGTCTAAGATAATAATTGAAAAGGAAAAAATCAGCTATATATACTAAGATATTTAATATTAGCTTTATTTATAATAGGAAAGGGGAAAAAAACCACCCAAACTAGTCATAACCCTAATGGCCAGGAATGAATAAAAGATTAAACAAATTTAAAACATATATATCTAGGGGTGCCCGGTGGCTCAGTCGGTTAAGCTTCTGCCTTCGGCTCAGGTCATGATCCCAGGGTCCTGGAATAGAGCCCTGTGTCAGGCCCCTGGTCTGCAGGGAGTCTGCTTCTCCTTCTCCCTCGGCCTCTCCCCAAGCTCGTGTGTGAGCTCTCTCTCTCTCTCAAATAAATAAATACAATCTTTAAAAAATATATATATCTTGTTATGTTACTTCCTATCTTCCTCCCAACCTTATGTATGTCTTTTCCTCCACAAACCCTACTAGTCCTCCACATCACACTACTTGCTTTTCTCTGATCAGACCATGCTCCCCCTACCACACAGATGGCCTTCTCTCAATCTACTTGACAAATCTCAGTTCTTCAGGACTGTTCTACCATTATCTCTCCAGGGATTCTTTCCCTATCTTATTTTCCCCCAGTTTTTTTTTTCTTGGGAACTCTGGGCTTATTCTGAGATTACTTAAATACATTGTGATTATTTGTTTAAATGACTCTGTCTGTTTCAATAAGCAAAAGACTCCAAGCAACTTATCACAGAACACAATACTCTAATGACCTGTGGTCATAAGATGTGGAACAACGGGGACTGTCATACACTGCTAGGGAGTGTATGTTGAGTATTAGCCAGTTTGCAAGGAGCTGACAGTACCCATTTAAAGTTGAACATGCTCATACCCCACAGCCTAGCAATTCCACCAACAAGAGCCTTTAGAGCAGTGGCTCTCAAACTTCAGTGTGCAACAGAATCACCCGAAAGGCTTGTTAAAACACAGACTGCGGGACCCTACCCCAAAGGCGGGACTTACTTCTATCAAGTTCCCAAGTGTTGGTTCAAGGAATACAGAACAACTGGCTTAAAGGAAAAGGTGGGGGTGACTTGAGAGAAAATAAGATTTACTAACTGTGTGATTAAAAACAGTATTACTGGGGCTCCTGGGTGGCTCAGTGGGTTAAAGCCTCTGCCTTCAGCTCGGGTCATGATCCCGGGGTCCTGGGATCGAGCCCCACATCGGGCTCTCTGCTCGGCAAGGAGCCTGCTTCCCCCCCCCTCTCTCTGCCTGCCTCTCTGCCTACTTGTGCTCTCTGTCAAATAAATAAATAAAATCCTAAAAAAAAAAAAACAGTATTACTCAGGGGCGCCTGGGTGGCTCAGTCAGTTGGGCATCTGTCTTCAGCTTGGGTCATGAACCCAGGGTCCTGCGACTGAGCCCCTCATCGGGCTCCATGACTCTCCCTCTCCTTTTGCTCCTCCCCCTGCTCATGCCCCCCCCCAATAAATAAATAAATAAATATTTAAAAAAATTTTTTTTAAGATTTCATTTATTTATTTCACAGAGATCACAAGTAGGCAGAGAGGCAGGCAGAGAGAGAGAGGAGGAAGCAGGCTCCCCGGGGAGCAGAGAGGCCGATGTGGGGCTTGATCCCAGGACCCTGGGATCACGACCTGAGCCGAAGGCAGAGGCTTTAACCCACTGAGCCACCCAGGTGCTCCAATAAAATCTTTTTTAAAAGTATTACTCAAAATATTTTCCTTCAATATATTAAAATTAGCTTTATTGAAATTCAAGCTATTCAATTGAAAATGGGTGAATTTTGTTGCATATAAATTATACCTCAACGCTATAAAAAAGTTAGCTTTGGGGCGATAAAAACACTCTGAAATTAGATCAGATGTTATGAAGATGGTCGCACAACTCTGTGAACATGCTAAAAACCACTGAATTGCACACTTTAAACCTGCAAATTACATCTCAATAAAACTTTTTTAAAAAGTTAACTCTGTTTGCAATTGCTTAGTGCACATCAGCCAGTAATGAAAAGTACTGGCTCAGGGCTTAATGGATAAAAGAGGAGGAGAGTCCATTTAAAACCATACAATAAAAACCTGAGAGTGGTTTTTACATTTTGGAAGGGTTGTTGTTGTTGTTGGGAGGTGGTGGAGGAGGACGAGGAGGAGAATATGTAACAGAAACTGTCTGTGGCGCACAAAGCCTAAAATGTTTACTATCTGGTCCTTTACAGATGAAGCTTGCCAATCTCTGATTTAAAGTAATTTACAAAAAAAATAAAGTAATTTACTTGTGACTAGCAAAATTAATAAGTTAAAATTAATCAAAGGAACCAGCTTCAGGACACAATGAGAGAAAAGACTGAAACACCAGCAGGGTTTGTGACCAGGGAGAAGGGGATGTCAGTGACAGTAGAGAAACTGTTTATGCGGCTACTTCCAGGTGAACTGCACAGGCCCAGGGGTAGTAAACGAACCCCTCTGCCCTTAAATGCAGCAAGATGACTGGACAGCAAGGGCCTATACTCCCAGGAAGACGCTGAAGAACATGCTGGTGCCAAAAGAGGCCAGTTCTACCAGGACAGCACTGGACACATCCCCCGACTCCAGTGAAGGACTCAGCTCCAGCAACTCTCTTCTTCCTCCTACATTTCCCCCTCATCAGTAGACCCGTCCCATCACCACACAGACCTCCTCTTGTGAAGCTCGCAGGGCTGCCTGTACACCATAATCATCCTCGCTGATTCTTGCTTGACCCCTCACCAATCTGGCCTTCTAAGCCACCACTGCATCACGCTGCTCCAGTCAAGATCACTAATCAAATCCATGCCACTAAATCCAATGGTCATTCCTCCTCCTTATCCTGGACCTACCAGTAGCACTTGCCAGTCAATCATACCTTCCTTCCAAAAACATTTTCTTCACTTGAATTACAGAATACGACATTTTCCCGGTTTTCCTCCTACCTCTAACAGTTCCTTCTGTCTCCTTTGCTGGTTTCTCTTCATCTCCCCCTTCACCACTCTGACCCCTAAATGGTGAAGCCAGCTGTCCTCTAAATAGTGACTTCAGTCTTTGGACCTCTCACTGTCTACACTTTTCCCGCGGTCTACACTACCATTTAGTCTCATGGCTTTAAATACTCTTTAAAAACTAACAACACCCAAATTTGTATCTCCAGCCCTCACCTATCCTCGCTACCGCAGTCTTACATATCCAACAACCTGCTGGATTCTGTAAACATTCCAAGAGCAAACTCCTGACCTTCCTCTGAAATCTGCTCCTCCTATGGTCTCTGTCCCACTGCAATAAATGGCAGCTCTATCCTCTGAGTTTACAATAAAAAGGAAACATAGGGACGCCTGGGTGGCTCAGTTGGTTGGGTGGCTGCCTTCGGCTCAGGTCATGATCCCAGCGTCCTGGAATCGAGTCCCACATCGGGCTCCTTGCTCGGCAGGGAGCCTGCTTCTCCCTCTGCCTCTGCCTCTGCCTGCCTCTCTGTCTGCCTGTGCTCGCTCTCTCTCTCTCTAACAAATAAATAAATAAAATCTTAAAAAAAAAAAGGAAACATAAATGTCCAATAAACTGAAAAGATATTCAACCATACCTAACCAGGAAGATAAAATTAAAACAGTAAGATATCATTTCATACTCATGAGACTTGCATAATTTTTAAAGTCTAATGATTTCCATGTGTTTACAAGAAAGTTAAAAAAGAGAATTCCTCGGGGCACCTGGGTGGCTCAGTGGGGTAAGCCTCTGCCTTCGGCTCAGGTCATTATCTCAGGGTCCTGGGATCGAGCCCCCGCATCGGCTCTCTGCTCAGCAGGGAGCCTGCTTCCTCCTCTCTCTCTCTCTGCCTGCGTCTCTGCCTACTTGTGATCTCTGTATGTCAAAATAAATAAATAAAATCTTTTTTTTTTTTTTTAAAGAGAATTCCTCAACTGAGAAAAATTCCTCCCCCCAAAAACAGGAAGCAAGAGAAAACTAAGTCTATACTCCAAGCAGAATTAAATATCTCCAAAAGCATTTAAGGATATATTTTTTAAAAACCTCACCAGGAATCAGAAACTTAAAAACTAAGAACAGAAATAAATTTTTAAAAAAACAGAGTGAAATGACAGAAGAAAAGTTAACTGAACTCAGAGAAAAAAAATGGAAGGAAAAAAGACCAAATTATCTCAGAAGTGAAGATAAATTACGAAGTGTCCAAGGGAGAATAAACTCAAATGAAAATGTACTAAGAGACATCGAAGAAAAGCAGAAAAACAACCAAAAAAATGAAAATGATGAGTGAGTGAGTGAGACAGAGATTGAGTCAGAGTGAAAGTAACAGAACTAGAAGATAGGTAAAGAAGGAATAATATTTGTGTTACTGTAGGCTCTGAAAAGAGTAACAAAACAATGGAAATAAACAAATATTTAAACTAAAATTCAGGAAAACTTTCCAGGGGCAACTAGGTGGTTCAGTCTCTCAAGCATCCGACTCTTGATACCGACCGGCTCAGATCATAATCTCAGGGTTGTGAGACTGAGCCCCATGCTGGGCATGGAGTTTGCTTAAGATTCTCTCTCCCTCCTTCTGCCCCTCCCCCATTGCTCATGCTCTCTCTTACTCTCTCTCTCTCTCAAAAGGAAGGAAGGAAGAAAGAATGAAAGAAAGAAAAGAAGGAAAGAAGGAAGGAAGAAAGAAAGAAAGAAAAGAAGTTAGAAAGAAAGAGAAAACTTTTCAGAAATAGAAAAATACCTGAATCTATACAATGAAGGCCACACCAGATACTTGGGGAAATTAACCTAAAACAATCAACTCTGAAACATAGCCTAGTAAAAACTATTTAATTTCAAAGACAAAAAACCTCAGGTTGCCAGGGTGGCTCAGTCCATTAAGCATCTGACTCTTGGTTTCAGCCCCCGTTATGATCTCAGGATCATGGGATCAAGCCCTGCATAGGGCTCTGTGCTGGGCATGGAGTCGGCTTGAGATTCTCTTTCCCTCTGCCCCTCCCCCCACTTGTGTTCTCACACACTCTCTCTCTCAAATAAATAAACAAAATCTTTTAAAAAAGATAAAACTCTCAAGACCTCTAGGTAAAAAGAATAAATAACTTATAAATCCAAAAGAAGTAGACTAGCATCAGATACTTCAAAACTAATATACAAAAGCAAGGTAACAATGAGTCAGCATTCAGTATAAAAAAATAAAATAAAATCAGTGAGAGTAAGTGTGAACCAAGGATTTTTTATCAGTCAAGCTGTCCTTCAAATATCAAAGGTAAAGAAAAAAGTTTTCAGCATACAAGAACACAGGGAATTTCTGTACTTAACCAGTCCTTTCTGAGAAATCTACTAGACAGAGGATGAGTTTCATCCAATCAAATTATGAGTGAAAAAATGTCAGTAAAGGACCAATGATGAGCATTAAAAAGTAAGTAAATGTACATATAAGACATTAAAATAAAGAGGAGGTTGAAGGTAAGAGACTGATGTAAAATTGTGGCACATTGTGACAAAGTAGAAAACCTACACCTAAAAACTGGAAGAAGAAGAGACAGGAAAAGAGAAAATAATGGTAAAATAATAAAAGTTCAATGTTGTATAGGCAATAGATGGGTTTAAAGTATACTGAGGGGGAAAAACTGATAAATCAGATATTAAGAGGTTAGAGAAATCAACACACAGCGCTGGGACAACTGCATATCCACAAGCAAAACAATAAAGTTCAACCCTACCTCACACCATATACAAAAATTAACTGAAAATGGATCAAAGACCTAAATGTGAGCGCTAATACTCTAAGAGGAAAACATGAAGGTAAATAATCTTTGTGACCGTGGATAAGATATTACATTAAAAACATAGGCAACAGGAGAAAAAAATGGATAAATCAGGCATCATCAAATTTTAAAACATTTACACTATAAAGGATACTATCAAAAAAGCAAAAAAGGAAAAAAAAAGCAAAAAGGAAGCCCACAGAATGGGAGAAAAGTTCCTGTAAATCATATCTGATAAAGGATTGTATCTAGAACATACCAAAACAAACTCATAATTCAATAATAAAAGACAACCCAATTAATAAATGGTCAAAGGAGCTGAATCAACGTTCCTCCAGAGAAGGCATACCGATGCCCAATAAGCACGTAAAAAGATGTTCAACATCATTAATCATTAGGGAGATGCAAATCAAAATCATGAGATACCACTTCACACCAACTAGGTACCTATAACAAGTGCTGAAAGAATGGAGAGATAAGGGAAACCTCATACATCACTGGGAGGAATGTAAATGATGCAACAGCTTGGGAAAACAGTCTGGCAGTTCCTTAAAAAATTAAACATAGAGAGGCACCTGGGTGGCCCAGTCAGTTGAGCATCCAACTCTTGGTTTCAGCTCAGGTCATGAACTCAGGGTCGTGGGATAGATGCCTGTATTGAGCTCCACTCTCAGCACTGAGTCAGCTTGTCCCTCTCCCTCTGCTCCTCCCCCAACTTGTGCTCTCTAGCTCTCTCCCTCCCTCTCTCTCAAATAAACAAAATCTAAAAAAAAAATCTTGACCATTTGCGACGACGTGGATGGAACTAGAGGGTATTATGCTTAGCAAAATAAGTCAATCAGAGAAAGACAACTATCATATTATCTCCCTGATATGAAGAAGGGGAGATGCAGCATGGGGGGCGGTTAGGGGTAGGAAAAGAATAAATGAAACAAGATGGGATCGGGAGGGAGACAAACCATAAGAGACTCTTAATCTCACAAAACAAACTGAGGGTTGCCGGGGGGGGGGGGGGGTAGGGAGAGAGTGGTGGGGTTATGGACATTGGGGAAGGTATGTGCTATGGTGAGTGCTGTGAAGTGTGTAAACCTGGCGATTCACAGACCTGCCCCCCTGGGGCTAATAATACATTATATGTCAATAAAAAAATAAAAAAATCTTTAAAAAAATTACACAGGGGCACCTAAGGGACGCAGTCGAGTGGGTGTCCAACTCTTGGTTTGGGCTCAGGTCGCATGCTCAGGGTCATGAGATCAAGCCCCATGTAAGGCTCTCCACTCAATGCAGAGTCTGCTTAGGATTCTCTCTCCCTCTTCCTCTGCCCCTCCCACTCGTGCTTTCTCTCTCTCTCTCAAAACTAAATAAATAAATCTTAAAAAAAAAACTAAACAGAGTTATCACATGCCTCAACAATTCTACTCCTACATACACAACCAAGAGAAATAAAAATATATGTCCACACAAAAACTTGTAAACAAATATTCATAGCAGCATTAGTCATAATAGTTAAAAAGTCGAAACAATCCCACTGCCCATTTAGAGATAAGTGAATAAACAAAATGTGCTATACCCATACAAATGAACATTATTTGACCATAAAGAGGAATGAAATACTAACACATGGTCAAACAGGAATGAGTCTTGAAATCGTTATGCTAAGGGAAGGAGGCGAGTTACAAAAGACCGCATATTGTATGATTCCATTTATATGAAAGATTCAGAGTAGGCAAATCCACAGAGACAGAAGGTAGACTGGTGGTTGCCTGGGTGGGGTGGTAGGGTACTGGGGAGAACAGACACAGGGTTTCTTTGGGGGACGATGAATTTTTTTTTTCATTTATTTATTTATTTGACAGAGATCACACAAGTAGGCAGAGAGGCAGGCAGAGAGGGGAGGGGAGAAGCCAGCTCCCCGCCGAGCAGAGAGCCCGATGCGGGACTCGATCCCAGGACCCTGGGATCATGACCCGAGCCGAAGGCAGCAGCCTAACCCATTGAGCCACCCAGGCGTCCCGATGATGAATGTTTTAAAACTGGACTCTGGTGATGGCTGCACAACTCTGCATTTACCAAAAAACAATGAATTGTGCACTTTTCAAGGGGTGAATCGTGTGGTGTATTAATTATATCTCAGTAAAGATGTTACCAAAAGAGAAAAAAAAATCAACTTAACAAAAATTTCATTACTAAATAGGAACCCAGCATTTACAAATGCAAAGAATTCCCCAGGAAAGCCTTTGCAACAAAGAAGCCACAATCTCAGCACAGAACCAGACGGAGAGCCCACAGAAGAAGAGGGTGACCAGCAAATCAGAGGAAGCCACACCTGAGAAGACCAGAACGTGGATTAATGCTCTTGGCTACAGGGGCTAGGTGTTGCCGTCAGTTTTTCAGTAAGGAGAAGCAGTAGATAAAGAATCTCACTGTTGCCTATCATTAACTTACTATGATTTCATGAATACGATGTATTTTTTTCACACACAAAAAAGTTTAAATAAACAACCAAGGGAGCAAGGGCATTTATAAAGGTTTAAGAACAAAGGTCAACCATAAGAACAAAAATACAAGCCTTCCTAAATACCACCCCCCAATTTTTTAAATAAAAGAGCAAAAAACACCCCTCATAGCCAAAGAAAGTAAATATAACAAAATATTCTGATAGAGTTGAGGCCAAATATATTAGTCCTAACAGTAAATGGGAATGGGTTTAACTGGCCGAATAAAACAAAGTTTCAATTTGGCTTGCAAAACAAAACTCAAGATGCTATACAAGACACATCTAAAACAATTGGTAACAAAAAGAGAGCAGGGTGGCATTTCTGGAATCAGGGAAAGAATTCAAGTCCTAAAGCATTCATCATGACCAAAGGAAAAAAAAAGAGAGAAAGAGAGAGACACTTTTTAACGCCGAAAGCCACAATCCATGACTTAGAACACATAAAAATACACATATTCACATGAATATAATACAACAAGCACCTTTATGAAATAAAAACTACTTGAGATGCAAGGAGACTGGGAAACACACTAATAACAGGAGACTTTATGCACTCTGAGTGGTATATTAGACAATTCAGTGCTCCAAAAATAAGGAGACAGAAGATCTAAACAGCATAATTAATAGAGTAAATCTTAAGGATATTTATCAAACTCTACACTCTGATACTAGAGAATATACATTCTTATCTCATGCCCATGCCACATTCACCAAAGTACTCATATATTATATCACAAAGAAAACATCAGCGACTGCCATGAAATAGAAGTATTACAAATATCCTCTGATCATAATGTAATGAAACTAGAATTTACTAATAAAAATAAGAGAAAAGCTCTTCCACCTAGAAATTTAAAAACCTCCTATTAAATAACTGAGTATCTTATAAGTGAAATAATCTTTTTTTTAAAGATTTTTAATTTTTATTTATTTGTTAGAGAGAGAGAGAGAGAGAGAGCGCGAGCACAGGCAGACAGAGTGGCAGGCAGAGGCAGAGGGAGAAGCAGGCTCCCTGCCGAGCAAGGAGCCCGATGTGGGACTCGATCCGCTGGGATCATGACCCGAGCCGAAGGCAGCCGCGTAACCAACGGAGCCACCCAGGCGTCCCGTGAAATAATCTTATAAGTGAAATAATGACAATGAGAACACTAAATATCACATTCTGTGGGATACATTTAAAGCAGTGATCAAAGGAAAATTTGTTGCTCCAAACAAATTTATCAATAAAAATGAAGTAATACAAATAAATTCATTTCCAAGGTTAAAAAACCTAAAAAAATAACAAGGTAAACCAAAAGAAAGCACAAGGAAGGAAATAATAAAGATAAAAACAGAGGAAGAGAATGAGACAAAGAATAGAAAACTACATCTGAGTAATAATATAAAATTCTGGGGGCGCCTGGGTGGCTCAGTGGGTTAAGCCTCTGCCTTCGGCTCAGGTCATGATCTCAGGGTCCTGGGATCGAGTCCTGCATCGGGCTCCCTGCTTGGCAGGGAGCCTGCTTCCTCCTCTCTCGCTCTCTGCCTGCCTGTCTGCCTACTTGTGATTTCTCTCTGTCAAATAAATAAATAAATAAATAAATTCTTAAAAAAATATATAAAATTCTGTGGTTTTTTTTAATTAAAATAGATAACCCCCTATATAATGTGATTAAGAAAAAGGGAAAAACACAAATATAGAATAATAAGAGTGAGGGAGAAAGCAACCACTGAAATAGAAGAAAGTTTTTTAAATCATGAGAGATTACTGTGTAGCTCACCACTTAATAAATTTGAAAAGCAAGATGATAGAGATAATTTGCTAGAAAAATAAAAACTACCAAATTTGACCCCATTAGAGTTAGAAAGCTTAAACAGCTAAGCAAAATAAGCCAAATAGGGAAAGACAAATACCATATGATTTCACTCATATGTGGAACTTAGGAAACAAAAAAGATGAAAATATAGGAAGGAGAAAAAAAGGAGAGAGAGAAAGAGCCAAGGAAACCAAAAGAGACTCTTAAGGATAGAGAACTGAACAAACTGCAGGTTGATGGAAGGAAGTTCACGGAGAATGGGCTAAATGAGTGATGGTGAGTAAGGAGGGCACCTGTTGGGATGAACACTGGGTGTTGTATGTAAGCAATAAATCACTAAATTCTATTCCCGAAACCAAAAAATAATTAAATGAATAAACCCTAGTTTTTACAGCTTAAAAAAGAAAAGAAAGCTTAAACAGACCAATTTTCATAGAAGAAATAAAGTTATTAAGGAAATATCCCTGAAAAACCATCAGGCTCATATGGTTTCACAGGAGAATTCTACCAAACCTTCAAAGGCCAGACGGCCTCACTGCTCTTTAAATCATTCCAGACCTGGTGTATCATGAGAAGGATCAAGCCTACGGAACATCAACCTTTCAAAGAAGATGGACCAGCCAAGGAGAGAGCGAAAGAACATCACCCTCTGAGGAAGGAGGGAACCCTAGAACACAGAATCTCATAAACTAAAGAATACTTCAAGAAAGGGGACTTTCATGACAAAAGCTGCACAGAGGTCCAATAAAGGGAACAAAAAAACGTGAACATGTGGCTTCAGGGGTAAGTGGAAGGTAAAGAGACTTAAGAAAGCTCATTATTAATGACTCCTTCCAGGGGCACCTGCCTGGCTCAGTCCGTGCACCAGGTAACTCAGGGTTGCCTGATTTCAGGGTTGCTGAGCGCCATACTGGGTGCAGAGACTATTTAAAAATAAAGTCTTAAAACAAAACACAACCAAAAAACCCAAATTCTTCTAACAGGCCGAATGGAAAAGGAGGAAGAAAGTGGGCTGTGGCTGGGTGACAGGGGTCTAGGGAGTAGGTTTTTTGCTGGGAAGGAGGGACTATGTGCCTGGCACTGGGGATATAGCATAGAGGGACAGTCATAGTAGAGAAGAACCTGGTCCAGTGTTTCCTTTGATTCCTTAATAAAACTCCAAATAATGTAGTCAATTTCTCTCACTATCCCACATTTACATATTACCTTCATCAATGGTCCATACTAAATTTTTCTCAGCAGTCATATTTTATGTTAATATAGCAAACATTACTAAATGCCAGTGACTAGTAGTAGGGAGGCACACAAAGCTGCAAGAGATCTAGTTTCTTTCCTCAACATGCTAAGTTTTCAGTGGTTAAGAAGGACTACCGAGTGCTAGTAGTTTCTGGTCCACTAAGCGTCTTGCAAATAATATCTCATTTAATCCTCACAACAAACTCTGAGGAAGCTGGAATTAGCTTCCATTTCATAGATTTAAAAAAAAAAAAAAACAAGCCTCAAAAAAAGCTAACCACACTGCCCCAGATGAAGGACCTGAAACCAGAATCCAGATTCTCAGACTCAAATACTAACACTTCCCCAACTCACAATTCCTCCCTTCGGGAAGATGACCCTGAAGAGACTGCGTGGTCATTTGTGCAGTTGCTCCGTCAGCAGAATTGGACTTTAGGACACTTGAAAATAGTTGACGTCCTGAATCACATCTAAAATTGTCATCTAAATTTGGAAAGCAGCTTTTCTGCCCTCTAGCTGCCTGAACATTCTGTAGCTGTAGGGCACAAAGGCTATGTTTTATTTATCCTGATAAATATCTCAATATTTATACACAATAAATACACAATAAATATCTCAAGGATTGTGTTTTATTTAGCTTTATATTTGTCCTCCTCAGCTTTACATGTAGTGCCTTTAAATATTGGCCCCTTCAGTATTTGTGCAGATTCATTCATTCACCTAATTTCGTAACCCTGATAGCATTCTGAATATAATCTAGGACAGAATTTTTTAAAACTTCAAATTTAAGAAGTGAAAGAGCACGGGGCAAAGGGTATCACAGAATGGCTCTTTTTAATTCAGAAATTTACTTTAAAAAATCAAGATGCCTTTGTGCTCTGAAATTTTTACAATATGGCAATTGGCAACAAGACAAAGTATGCTTAAATGTACTTTCCATAAATGTCCCACCTGACCCATAAATAACCACCCTATAAAAAAGATAAAGCAAATGTACTATAATATCTAGTTTGGAGTTGAGGAAATTGTCCCTTGGAAAAGCTACGTGAGGGACGCCTGGGTGGCTCAGTTGGTTAAGCGGCTGCCTTCGGCACAGGTCATGATCCCAGCGTCCTGGGATAGAGTCCCACATCGGGCCCCTTGCTCAGCAGGGAGCCTGCTTCTCCCTCTGCCTCTGCTTGCCAATCTGTCTGCCTGTGCTCGCTCTCTCTCTCTCTCTAACAAATAAATAAAAATAAAATCTTTAAAAAAAAAAAAAAAGAAAAGAAAAACTACGTGATTTGTTCAAGGAATCGGAGATACCGGAATTCAAGGAAGTCCTGAGTTCAGATCTCTTGCTCACTCTATGATGCCTTGCCTCAAATAGACAACGTGTCTTTACTAAACTGGTAAAAGTGTAATAAAAGATGAGAAACTGAATTGCTATCAACAAATTTTTAAAAAAGTGATAGCTAGAGAATGAGAATGGTACTTGGGTGGAGAGAAGAAGAGAAATGGTCCAAAAGTGATCCTGTAGAAATCCTTTAAATGTTGCCTTTTGCTAGGGTGTAGAAAAAGACACTCACAGATTGTTGGTGGGAGTGCAAAATAGCACATCCTTTCCAGAGGGAAACTGAGCAATTTACATTTTAAAAAAACAAACCCAACAATTCTATCATCTAGGAATGTACACTAAGAAGTAATGATGGGTATACACATTTTACACTTTTTCAGCAATGTATTTAGTGAAAAATGGAATAACCAACTAAATAAATTATTAGAGCCATGTAATGGCATGCTATGCAGTCAGAAAAAAAACGGTTACAAAAGAGAAGCCACTTTAGAAAAATCCATACATTCATCTCTGCACAGAAAGAGAATGGAGATGTATGTATACCCAGTAACCATATTCATAATGGTTACTTGGATTGGTGAAACAGTGTATCTTCTTCATCATGGTTTTGCATATTTTAGAAATTTTGTAAATAAACCCGTTGCAAAATGTTTCTAAGATCTTCATATATAAATAAATATATATATATTATATATTATATATAAATATTTCTATATATATAGATATATATAAATATCTCTAAGATCTTTAAAGTGGGGGCTGTGAAACAACAGCAGGGGCTTTCAAAAGAACGTTTTAGTAGCCATTTTAAAAGTACCGTTAAAAAATAACATTTAAGGGGAGCCTGGGTGGCTCAGTGGGTTAAAGTCTCTGCCTTCAGCTCAGGTCATGATCTCAGGGTCCTCGGATCGAGCCCCGAATTGGGCTCTCTGCTAGGCGGTGAGCCTGCTTCCTCCTCTCTCCCTCTCTGCCTTGCCTCTCTGCCTACTTGTGATCTCTGTCAAATAAATAAATAAAATCTTTTAAAAAAAACATTTAATAAACATTACCATATCTTAACAATTAAAATACTATTGAAAATTAAAGCTCTCATTATGAATCCCCACCAAAATCTTTCCTTTTCAAATTCCAGTCTCATTCATCCCAGTTCTCATTCAGAAAAATGCTAAAAGGGTTGCTGGGCCAGAAGTCAGACAGACCTTCCTGATTTCCTGTAGTTTTTACTTTGCTCCAGAAAAGAAAAGCAATCACATAGGAGGCAGCTGAAAAAGCCCCTTGGCAGGAAAATATTTGGGAGAATAAGTTTCTCTGCCATTTCTATTCCTTCTGACTTACCGACAGGACAATCCTGACAGTGACCGGCCCAGTTTCCTAATACACCTTAGAAAAGCACAAGGAGATGCGCCAATTTTCAAGATACGTTTCTAAAAACACAAGTTTTACTTTGCAACGCAGGATAAAGAGCATCCTTCACGACTCATTCTGGACATTACCAGAAGAAGATGCCGCTGAGCGGCAGGAGAGCCTCCGGAGGACAAAGCAGGGTCTCCTCGGCTCGGGTCCCGCAGGCTACGCGTCCGGGTTCGCCTCAGGGACAAGGGCACGGTCCCTGAACACCACCCCCCTGTCCCCATGAAAGTCGCTCCGAACCGCCGGGGCCGCAGGCTGCGGGACGACGGGGAAGGATCAGAGCCACGGCAGCAGGTGCCCGGGTCGCTGCGCCAGTGGCCGGAGGCAGTGGGAGGGGGCGGTCCCCCGAGAGTCCCAGACTAGCCTGCGCATCCTCCCCACCGCCCCACCCGCCGTCCCACCCGCCTCCTGGAGACCGCCCCTCCCGGACGACGGACACCCCCCCCCGCCGGGCCCGGGCCTCCTCGCCCCGCCCGCCCCCCCGGGGCCGCTCACCCGGCCGGGAAGTCCCCGCCGCCGCCGCCAGCCCGGCCGCCGCCGCCAGCCCGGCCGCCGCCGCCGCCAGCCCGGCCGCCAGCCCCTCGGGCCTCGCCCCTCGCAGGGCCGCCGCCTCCCACAGCAGAAGTACCACAGCTACCGCCGCCGGGCCACGGGACCCGGAACCACTTCCTTCCGGAACCGCCTTGCCCCGCCCCCGCTCTGGCCCCGCCTGCTGTCCGCGGCCTCGCGCAGGCCGGCTCTCCCACCGACCCGTGCTCTCAACTCCTTCGCAGCCAGGGTGCCCCGCCTGGACATCTCCGGCCAGAGCGCCTGCGCCCTCTGCCGGCCGTTCCCACCTGTGCCGCTCTGTCCAGGGCGCATGCGCCGTCTGCTGCCAGTCGGCGGGGGAAGGAGCTACGCACTAGGCGTTCCAGGTCCTGCGATCCTGCGATCCCGGATTCCCGGGATCCCGAGATCCTGGATGTTGGAGCTCATCCTTCAGCCAGAGGCAGGAGCTTAGTCCCAAGGGTGCTTGTACACAGGAGGCAAAGGTGGCGAAGCAGATGAGCCTCGGCTTTCCAGCTCCTGGCTTGGCCCTCTAGGCCCCTCCAGAGCCAGCCCACCTGAACCTGCACCTCTCCATAGCCTCTCCCTGACTATTCAACCTCTGTCCATTCCTGTGGCCTCAAATTAAGTTTCTACTCTGAAAACGAAACTTCCGCCCTGCACCTCCCAAATAGGCTAACAGTACCAACATCTCCCCACCATCCAGTTCAAAATACTGACTCAGTTTTGTCTGCTTTCTTGATTTCTCTCCTCCCCGCACTCCAACCACCAGCCCCACAGGTAGTATGTCCGCACTCTTGGAGCTTTCTCACTTGACATTTTGATATAGTTTTTCCTCCGTGCAAGACTTCTCTTTCAGAGCCCATCTCATCTAGTAGTATCACCTTCACCCTCCCTTATTGTCAGTTGATTGCATTAGAATTTTCCTTTCCATCTGAGTTGAATTACAGCCATCATCCCAATGAGTCCAACACCAATGATTGAGCTATATTTCCTTAACTTCCTCAACCCAGATGACTTTACCTCTACTCTACTTTATCCACCATTCCAAGGCACTTATTCTAGCAAATCTAGACATTCATCACTTTATACTGCTCCATCTCTAAAACCCTAAGCTTCCAAATCCTGTTTATTTGTACTCATAATCCTCATCCTTGAAGTCCTGTCTCTCTCTGATTCTCAGTGTACTTGGTCTTCAAAGACCAGAGAGCTCTCACATCCCCTATACCCCTTAAGTACATGGCCTTTGACTTCAACAACTCTTGTAAGCAGAGCCCCGGGATGGCCCTTTGACACATGGTAACATCAAACCACCACCTTTAAACACTCCAGTTATCTGCATTTTCCATTCCTAGATCTGTGTTTTGAAGTACCGCTTGGGAAGAAAAAGTCACACAACACAGAATGATGTCACTACAGATTTTTGGATACCCGCTGGAAACTTGGTGTCTCTTTTATGTGACCTCTCTCATTTCCAGTAATTGCTGTTATTAACCCTTACTACTCTCTTTAAGTCCCATAGCAATGATCATTTTCCTTTCTTCAGACATGATATTGCTCCCTGCTTCACAGAGAAAAGTTCCCAGCATAGTACGTAAGGCCTTTCTTTCTTTCTTTTCTTTCTTTCGACAATCAAAAAAAAAAACAAACAAACATGTTAAATCAACTTAAGACAGACTGGTAAGGATGAGAGAGTAGAAGAGGTGGCAGCTGGAGCCAGGACTGGCCCTAGCGGTAGTAGTTGGGACATTCATGGGCAGCCAGGTGCCAGGCTCAAAGGCCTGCACCACGGCCAGCTTCAGGGGCCCTTCAGTCAGGCCATATTCCGTGCCAGCTGCTGCACACTGGACATACTGAGGCTGACTGCTTCCCCATGGGCATCCTGCAGCTGGGAGTGGTGGTACATCCACTGGAACGTGGCTGAGGTCATGCTGGGGGCTCTGCTGCCGTTCACAGCCTGCAGGGCCTTCTCCAGCAGGGCAATGGCCTCGAAGTGGTGCTCCTTCCAGAGGTGATTCCTGTAGCTCTCAGCCCAGTTATTCCCGAAGAAGCAGCCCACGGGTTGTTTCCCGTCCTTGTCCTTGTACTTGCAGGTCAACAAGCCCCCTGCAGAAGACTGATCAGAGCCACGGGCCCACACTGCTCCCAGAGGCTGTTCTGGACTGGCAGGGGTGGGAGGGGGGGGATCATCTGATTCCTACTTCATCTCTCTAGCCCTCTGCCTCTTTGTACTCACTGTTCTGGCCATACTGAAGTGTTTGCCGTTTAAGACAAATACTGCTTTTGCTTCTACTTCATTGAACGTATTGTCCCATCTGTCTGGTTAAGAGGTGTGAGACCTTTGGGGCACCTGGGTGGCTCAGTGGGTTAAAGCCACTGCCTTCGGCTCAGGTCAGGGTCCTGGGATCGAGCCCCACATCGGGCTCTCTGCTCTGCGGACAGCCTGTTTCCTCCTCTCTCTCTCTCTCTCT
>ML097471.1:72484-117363 GCA_003697995.1 Taxidea taxus jeffersonii
CTCTCTCTCTCTCTCTCTGCCTACTTGTGATCTCTGTCTGTCAAGTAAATAAATAAAATATTTTAAAAAAGAGGTGTGAGACCTTTTTAAATGCATATTAATGACTCAATCCAGGAAGGTTTTCTTCTATTCTACCTTCAAGAATTGTTTCTGCTGGGCGCCTGGGTGGCTCAGTGGGTTAAGCCTCTGCCTTCAGCTCAGGTCATGATCTCATGTCCTGGGATCAAGCCCCACATCAGGCTCTCTGCTCAGCAGGGAGCCTGCTTCCCCCTCTCTCTCTGCCTGCCTCTCTGCCTACTTGTGATCTCTCTCTGTCAAATAAATAAATAAAATCTTAAAAAGAAAAAGAATTGCTTCTGCTTTATCCAGTCATCTATTGAAGGGCATCTTGGCTCTTTCCACTGTTTGGCTATTGTGGATATTGCTGCTATGAATATTGGGGTGCAGATGAGCCTTTTTTTCACTACATGTGTATCTTTGGTATAAATACCCAGTAGTGCAATTGCTGGGCCATAGAGTAGCTCTATTTTTAACTTTTTTAGGAACCTCCATACTGTATTCAGAAGTGGCTGTACCAACTTTCATTCCCACCAACAGTGTAAGAGGGCTCCCCTTTCTCCACAACCTCTCCAACATTTTTTTTTAAAGATTTTATTTATTTATTTGAGAGAGAGAGAGACAGAGTGAGACAGCATGAGAGGGGAGGTCAGAAGGAGAAGCAGACTCCCCATGGAGCTGGGAGCCCGATGTGGGACTCGATCCCAGGACTCCGGGATCGTGACCCGAGCCGAAGGCAGTTGCTTAACCAACTGAGCCACCCAGGCGCCCGACAACCTCTCCAACATTTTTTGCTTCTTGCTTTGTCAACTGTTGCCATTCTAACTGGTGTAAGGTGGTATCTCACTGTGGTTTTGATTTGAATTTCCCTGATGGCTAATGATGGTGCACATTTTTTCATGTGTCTGTTAGCCATTTGTATGTCTTCTTTGGAGAAGTGTCTGTTCATGTCTTCTGCCCATTTTTGACTTGTTTTTTGCGTGTTGAGTTTGAGAAGTTCTTTATAGATCTTAGATATCAGCCCTTTGCCTGTAATGTCATTTGCAAATATCTTCTCCCATTCCATGGGTTGCCTCTTTGTTTTGTTGACTGTTTCCTTTGCTGTGCAGAAGCTTTTTATCTTGATGAAGCCCCAAAAGTTCATTTTCATTTTTGTTTCCCTTGCCTTTGGAAACGTGTCTTGAAAGAAGTTGCTGTGGCCAATGTTGAAGAGATTACTGCCTATGTTCTCCTCTAGGATTTTGATGGATAAAGAAGATGTGGTCCATATATACAATGGAATATTACTCAGCCATCAGAAAGGATGAATACCCACCATTTGCATTAACATGGGTGGAACTGGAGGAGGTTATGCTAAATGAAATAAGTCAAGCAGAGAAAGACAATTATCATATGGTTTCATTCATATGTGGAACATAAAGAATAGCATGAAGGACATTAAGGGGAAGGAAGGGAAAACTGAAGGAGGGGAATCAGAGGAGGAGATGATCCATGAGAGACTATGGACTCCGGGAAACAAAGTAAGGGTTTCAGAGGGGAGGGGGATGGATAGGTTAGCCTGGTGATGGGTACTAAGGGCATGTTGCAATGAGCACTTGGTGTTATACACAAATAATGAATCATGGAACACTACATCAAAAACTAAAAATGTACTGTATGCTAACTAACATAATTTTAAAAAATAAATAATAAAAAAAGAATTGTTTCTGCTCCATTTGTTCTGGTGTCTTTTAGGGAGAGCAATTATCTGTGGTGGTTCTTCTCTGTTTTATCATTTTTTTTCATTTTATCCTTTGTTGACATTGACATTTGGTACAACTCAAATTTGCTTTCAGTATTACTGATAGGATTTCCCAAAGCATTATTTCTGCTTCTGTTTTTACTTAAATGCTATTACTGAGATTTTAGTGTCCTTGCTTCATTCCCCCCCCCCACCTTTCAAATCATCCTATGGACTTTGCATCTCATCTTACCTTCTTGCAAAAGGATGTTAAACTGGCGATAACATTTTCCTTTTGGATTCTGAAGTCAATCATTTTCATGAATATGCTTTTCTCTCCCTTTCGTGATTAGTTTTTGTGTACTTTACTATATACAGATAGAGATACAGATAAAGATACATTCTTTGGATCATCTCTGAACAAGGTGATCTTTGTTCAGACGTATTGGTTAGGCCCTCCCACTATTTGCTGTTCACTTGTGTGGACAGAGAGGTTAAGTAGCTTGTACAGGTCACATAGCTCTTGCTGTGTCTATGAATAACACATATGCACACATACACAAAACAAGCCTAACAGAAATAGGTTATTATCTGCCTTTCCATTTATTTTCTTTTTCTTTGCAAAGCCAAATCTGCTACTGAATGCTGGGTATGCTTAATACAAGAATTCTGTGTTAGTAAGAATAAATTATGCTACAATAACAGTCTCAAAATCTGACTGGCTTATAAGAACAAACGTTTATTTCTTGCTTACATTTCAAGTCCATCGGAGGTCAGATCTGGCTCTTCTGTCCAGGACGCAGGCTGAAGGAATAGGCCCTCACTGAGACATTACTGGTGTCAGATCAGAAGAAAAGGAGCAAGAGTGGGACCATGCCCTACATCTTAAAGCTTCTGCTTCAAAGCTGAATCAGAACCTCTGGGGGAGTGGCTCAGTACAGATTCAACAAAGCCCCTCCAGGGGATTCTGAAGCACTCTCAGGTTTGAGAACCACTTCTCTAAGGCTTGTATTCCCTGTAAACCAGAAGATGGACATAGAGGCTTGTTGAAATCCATGGTAGTTTTTAGACTACTAATTCTTTTTTTTTAAAGATTTTATTTATTTATATGACAGATTCAGAGAGAGATCACAAGTAGGCAGAGCAGCAGGCAGAGAGAGAGGGGGAAGCAGGCTCCCCGCTGAGCAGAGAGCCCGATGCGGGGCTCGATCCCAGGACCCTGAGATCATGACCTGAGCTGAAGGCAGAGGCTTAACCACTGAGCCACCCAGGCACCCCTAGACTACTAATTCTTAAACCAGAAAAAAAAAGGTCAAATTTTTAAAAAAAGAAGAAGGAATCAGGTATTGATACAGACTTGGACCAAGGGCCCACTGTCATTGTCATTTTTTTTGAAGGGACACTGTTTCTAGGGAAAGCTGCTAGCTGCCCTGGCATGTATCTCCAGCTGCTCTTCTATACAGCTTTCTTTTTAAAATGCTGATGTGAGAATTAGATAATTAGAAATAAGTAGGACAAACAGCTTTCTCATCCCTTGACAATGCTATTGGCCCAGATTTTTCTCGGTTTTTGTATAGATGGTTTGTGTTGTGTTGGTCATGCCTTCAGCATCTACGTTAAACCTTGTAACCCAGGACTGCCCAAACCAGGTGAGTTTTCTTTTTCCTTAACTCTCTGAATTTGGGTTGCTTAATACTGTAAATGAAATTCAACGTATAATGTTTACCCAGCCCTGTTTCCTATAGGCTTTTTTTTTTTTTTTTTGGTGGATGCTGTCCTTTCTTTACTTTTACTTTTGTAAGGGCTTTGTCAACAACAGGGCACAGGCAAACGATTTATAGTGTTTGGAAGAAAATGTTTTTAAACAGGCTTATGCTGCAGATTTCTTTTTGCTCATTCTAGTCACTGTCTTTGTGTCTGTTTTCCTATTGAGATGGAGGACAAATTCCTAAGCAAGATTTGGTAGTTACTACCAGCTCACTGGTCCCATAAATTATTTCTGATGAACTCTTGCATAATGTAATATGTGAAGTGGCTTGCCCCTGATTCTGAAAATCATATTTGTGGTGTTGAAACGTGTTACAACTCAGCAATTATTTTGAAAAAAAAAATTGATATGGACTACCTACATTGATGAAGTCAAAAAGGAACAATGAGGTTAGGTTTAAAACTTAATTTTATTGCAAAATATTTTTTTACTCCCCTTATTTAAATCTTTACTGTCACTTCCCTGAAGCTCTTCCCCTAGATCCTTGATAAACTCAGTTCATATGTCTCTTCCTACCATAAGCAGTCTGTTTTTGTGCCCTGCTGCAACCCAAATGCCAATCCAAAAGTTATTAAGTTCTCAAAAATGTCATTTGTCTGATAAATTTGACTTAACTCCATATTTATTAGGTACCCCCCCCAGTGTCTTCTACTTTTTCATACCAGTTCTTACTCTCCTTTAGACTAGTAGGGAAAGAGAAACCTGTGGTAGATTTAATGATAATGCAATCAAAATATTTACTGCCCCTCTCTTCCCAGGTCCCCTAGTTGACACTGAAAATGACATATGTGGCTCACATTATATTCCCATCGTGGCATGGCAGAAACAATAAACTATACACCAAATTATTTGTGCCCTCCCCTTGTATAGTACAGGTTTCCCCTTCCATCCAATCTCCCTCTGAAAACTTTCCTAAGCCAAAATAGCATACAGCCAAGAGTATCCCGTTTTCTGAAAGTTTGCATTAGGTCACTTCACTTTTTTTTTTTTTTAAGATTTTATCCATTTATTTGTCAGAGAGAGTGAGCACAGGCAGACAGAGAGGCAGGCAGAGGCAGAGGGAGAAGCAGAGGGTGAGCCACCCAGGCATCCCAGGTTACTTCACTTTTATGAAAGACCTACCTTAGTGTGGTAATAGCTTTTTTCTTGAAAGTGAAAATTATTTTCTGATTTCTTTCAGTTAACAAAACCAGGTATGAATGTAGGTCCTTTTGTAAAAGTAAAGTGGTATAACCAGAATTTTTGGAAAGCGAGGGGTTAGCAATATCTCTGGTAAGAAGCAAACCAGCCAGGGACAACACTTCCCAGCATCCCTTGCATCTATCTATGTGGGGCCATGTGACTAGTTCTTGCCAATGAAATATGAAGGGAAATGGTATGAGGCCCTTAGAGGACAAGCTGGTTGGGAAGCAGTGTGTCTTCTCCATACTCTTTCCCTATTCCATGGCCTTAATGCAGAAAAATATGATAAAGTTGGAAGACGAAGGAGCTACAAGATGGAAGGAGCCTGGTCCTTGAATTACCACTTAAAGGAGAGTTAGGATAAGGCCCATCTGTTTTGGACTACACATGAGGGACAAAAAAGTTCTGTTGTATCTGAGACATTTGGCATCATCAGGGGGTAATTGTTATAGAAGCTAGCATTACTTTAACTAACATACATGATCATCCCCTTCCCTTTGGCCAGTGATTATCTTAAGAATATGATTATCTGGGGCACCTGGGTGGCTCAGTGAGTTAAAGCCTCTGCCTTCGGCTCAGGTCATGATCCCAGGGTCCTGGGATCGAGCCCCGCGTCGGGCTCTCTGCTCAGCAGGGAGCCTGCTCCCCCCCTTGCCTGCCTCTCTACCTAATTGTGATCTCTCTCTGTCAAATAAATAAATAAAATCTTTTAAAAAAAAAGAATAAAAAAAAGAATATGATTATCTTAATCTTAAGAATAAGACTTAGTACTGGCCAAGGAGAAGTAGACACCTACTGGGAGCTTCTGTGATAGAGTTTCCTTCCTGGTAGAAGGAGGGAGTGGTACAAGGAACAGCCTGCCCCTAACATCTTCATGCATTTGATCATAATGGCATGGGGATGAGATGCTGGCCACAGCAACCTTCTTAAAGCCAAGACACTCAGAGAAATGCTGCCCCAGAATCCTCTCATTGAGCTGCCTTTGGAGCTTATTATAAGTTGTATGTGATTAATAAATACCCATAAATTGAAGGCACTTTCTGCTGTGTGCAATGAAACCATCCAAACTGGTATACGTATTCCCAATTAAAACAACAACAACCTTCATTTAACAAAGGTTTGTGTGGGGCTATTCTGTGACAGGTGGTGTTCTAAGCACTAAGGAGTCCAAAAGCAAACACAAAAACCAGGATCCTTGAAAGTGTCATCTCATGACAGACTATGAGTCTGGCAGAAAGATATGCAGATCAGAGGTCATGGATTTTAATTCATAGATTTCCTCAGTAACAACTATGTTTATTCACTCACAAATATTCATTGAATTCCTGTGTTAGGTAGTAGGAATATTAGGCACTTAGACAGCCCTGATGTCATAAGCTAACAGTGAGGGAGATAGACATTAATCAAAGAATCACACAAATAGGGGCGCCTGGGTGGCTCAGTTGGTTATGCGACTGCCTTCAGCTCAGGTCATGATCCTGGAGTCCCGGGATCGAGTCCTGCATCGGGCTCCCAGCTCCACGGGGAGTCTGCTTCTCCCTCTGACCTTCTCCCCTCTCATGCTCTCTCTCTCTGAAATAAAAAAGATTAAAAAAAAAAGAATCACATAAATAAATATCTCATTCCCAAACTGTAATAATACACAAATATGAACAGCAGACCTGACCTCATTACCCATCACAACTACAATAATAACTGGGAAACTTGCAAATATAGCTAGGAGATGGGTTGATGGGTAAGAGCCCTGAAGGGTTGTCTATGTGATTTCACCAGGAACTTCGAGGTGTAGCAGACCAAGGCAAGCATGGGCTCAAAAGCAAACCTTGGATTTGGAGCCCAGTTGTGTACTTCCTGATGTATGTGGTCTTGCATGAGCAACTTCACCTGTCTTGGTCCCCATGGTCCCCATGCTCACTCCAAAGTGAGCATGACAACAGTGCTTGTTTCAGAAATTCATTCCTAAGGTTGAGAGAGAGAGGACGTGGAAAGCCCTTAGTACAATGCCTCGCTGGCTCAGGTCTGGTTCTCCAGGAACAGGGTCTGAGACCAGTTGGCATGCAGGAGGCCATGGGGAGTGCAGAGAGGAGTGGAGGTAGCAGCAGGGAGAACTTGGGCTGTAATGTAGCCTCAACAAAGGCCTCAGGTGAACCCACAGGGAGCAGCTCTGAAGCTGAGACAGCCCTTCTGAATTGTCCCACCTTGAGGCAAAGATTTTTGTACACCCAAATTATCCACTGGATACAGGCTACCCAGGTGAGGGGGTTTAACCTTGGTGAGGCCGCCTCCCTTAGTCAAAGGCAATTCTTAGAGAGGAAGTCCACCAACAAGCCTCACTAACTACTTCCAGCATCTAGAAGGACGGATACCTCAGTGTTAAAGAGGAGGTCCATCCCAGTGGTGCGCCATGACACCCATGACATCAGCATTTAATGTAAACCATTAAAGCCATTATAGCAGCTGCTTAAAATTTCCCCAAACTGCTGAGGACTTAAGGCTTCCTTATCATCAGAGTATAACTTCCTAAAGGTTACAAGCATAGTTATAATGCAAACATACAAGAGCATGAGTCAAAACTGTGTTGACTTCGTTAAGGAGCAGGATGACAAAACTGGATTGGGGGAGAATATGGGGACTGCTTGTTGGTCACATGGATGTAGTTGTACACACAGCACCAGAGGACACAAGTTTAGTGGGGAAACATATGCTGGGATGAGATCACAAAGTCAGATACAATGCTATTCAGTGCCCTGCAGGAACAAAAAGACATAAACCTTTGGAGTTAGCTTTTCTGTAAGACGAAAGTTATCTGCAACTTTCTGTCTACAAGTGAATAACTCCAGAGCCTGGGTCCTAGTCCAAGCACATGGTCTGTCATACAAAGCTACATCCCCTGAGACTCAGCTGCCCTTGGGCTGCTGTGCGGAGGCCATGCTTTAGCAGGTCTTTCAAAGGGCATGCAGTTATCTTTTGGCCTTATTTCCATGTTCTGGATAATTTCTGACCATTAGTGAACACTGAACACCCCATACCAGCCATCAGGGCCGTCACTGCACAGGAGCGACCCCTGAGAACTCTTTCAAAGTTCAGGTCCACTGAGCAAATGAAATTCATTCTTTCCTTCTGGTGGTACCAGTAGGATTCTCTTTGTTCTAAAACAACCTTTGGGTCCCACCCCAGGGACCACATTCATTCCAACAAGCTCTCCATACGTATGCCTACTGTGCATGACCTAGCCCCTTCTTAGCTATCACTCTGTTGACAACTTTCTGGTCATTTCAAAGATGATCATACACACATTGCTAGGAAAATGTGGTTAAAAGACAAGTACAGTCAACAGAGGGCTATTGATTCTAATTTAAAAAAGAAGTTATTTTACACATAGGTTCAATTCCTTGGAACTCTAGTCCTCGTATTTTGTATTTCCTGAGATTAGGAGACATGGGGAAAGCCTGCCTTAAGACAATCTTGGAAGTCCAGAAGGCTACTCACATTAGACTTTATCCCCTACCATCAACCATCCTTCAGAGCCAATTGGAAGGATTAAACTTCGGCATTTAGTAACTGCTTCACAGAAGCTTCTCTCTTATTTACTGCACAGCTGAAGGGAGGGCTGGGGTGTGAATTCTCTAGGTGTCACATCTGAAGCCTATTGGCTCCCTATGCCTTTTGCAAGGTGACTCTCGGGCTCTGGGCTGCAACAAGGATGATTCTTTCCACTGTGCGGAGTGCCCACTGTCTTGGACCCTGGCCTGGATCTTGGGATTAAAAAAGAAAAATACTTCCCTTCTGGTTAACATGGGCCATCTGTCCTGAAAACAAGAGCAAGTAGAGCCACTCCACGCCTACTAGATCTGATGGTCACTGTGAAAGGCATGTCCTCAAAGGTTCAGAATTTTCCAAGTATTTTAATTCAGTTTCACGTACTCCATGTTTCTCATCGACTTAGAAGGCCCATACTGGGCATCTGAGCCCATGTTTGGCATTTGATCTAGTGTTTATGCACAGAGAATGCAAAACAACACAAAAGAGCCCACATAAATCAGGTTACATAAACACCACATTAATTTGGTCTGTTGAGACAGAAAGATGGGGAAGTGACTGGTTCAGGGAATACTACTTTCAAATCCCATGTTCTTGCTTCTAGGTACAATGGGGACGTGAGCTAATAATACAGCCAAGCTCTGCTGCTCTAAGTGGATGGATGGCTAAGACATGCTGGCAAAAGCATACTCAAATGGAGATTAGATAGTGGTGATGGTTGCATAACTTTGTGAATGAGTCAAAGATGGGGTTGTACAAAAGGGGGATACTTTTGATAGTATGTGAATGATAGCTCAATAGTTTTTTGTTTTTTTTAAGCACACTCAGAACTAGGATTCCCCATGGGGGTCCTGGCCCTTCTCAGCTGTAAGCTTCTGCTCTACCAAAAGCACTTCTGCTGCTCTCAGGGGCAGAAGAACCTGTCAACTCTCCTGGCGATACCAAAGCTGGGGACCTGGAGTCAACCCCAGTTTTGTCAAGTTCCAGCTCTGTGTCCTCAAGGAAGCAACCCTCTCCTACCTACCTCATAACCTGGAGAAGTCTTAGGACCACCTCACATACAACAGGAACTGAGAAGGTACTGCTCTTCAGGTCCAGTCCTGAAGAAGCTTAAACCATGGCAAGTAGAGGCCACTGCTTCTTACCTCCTGAGACCATGGTGGAGCATCCGTTCAAGATCTTTACAGGTTCGTGCCAAGCCTTGTGCCTAAATTTTCCCCTGAATTAAACCTTGAACAAAAACTGGTACCCACACCTTGGACCCTGATCCTGTTTTATAATTTCCTCATTGACTTCTGGGCCCTTATTCACATCCCATCAGACATACTAAACTACTTGACCCTCAGGAGACATAAACCAAATGCTGTCTCCCCACGGGAAGAAATAATCTATCCCTGCCTTACCGTACATTATATTCTTATGTCTCTTGGGTATGTCACTGATACCGATTTTCGGTTCCAAGTTCTATTTATCAGACTACACTTAGTTATGGAAGGTTTAGCATAATATTTAGCTGTTTGTTGGGGCACCTGGGTGGCTCAGTGGGTTAATGCCTCTGCCTTCGGCTTGGGTCATGATCTCAGGGTCCTGGGATCGAGCCCCACGTCGGGCTCTCTGCTCAGCGGGGAGCCTGCTTCCTCCTCTCTCTCTGCCTGCCTCTCTGCCTACTTGTGATCTCTGTCTATCAAATAAATAAGTAAAAATCTTTAAAAAAAATTTAGCTGTTTGTTCAGGGAAATTCTCCCTTTTAAAAAGCCCATATTTTAAAGTTTCTTAAGCTTTATGTTTATTTTTTTCCATGTACTGTATAAGTTGCAAAAAAGAAATTCCATTGACTGGGACTTGATTTAATTTATAAATACTGCAAAAATGTGAGGGCTTCCTACTATTAGTTTACTTCACACACATAAGTTTTCCCACCTGGGGACATGACATGTCTTTCCATTCACATCTAATGTCCCCTGATCAAATTTAGTTATAGCTTATTATTTCTAAGAATTTTCTGGGTTTTCTTGGCATCAATTTCCTATTAATTGTTAATGTGAAAGAAAACTACTGATTTTTCTTTAGTACTGGCTCACCTGTGAAAATATTTTAAGAGTTTTTCACTTCTCTCTGGGTCTGCCCCACCCCCAAATACTACCTATAAAGGCTTCTCTTGGGATGCCTGGGTGGCTCAGTTGGTTAAGCGGCTGCCTTCGGCTCAGGTCATGATCCCAGCGTCCTGGGATCGAGCCCCACATTGGGCTCCTTGCTCGGCAGGGAGCCTGCTTCTCCCTCTGCCTCTGCCTGCCTCTCTGTCTGCCTGTGCCCGTTCGCTCTCTCTCCCTCTCTCTCTGACAAATAAATAAATAAAATCTTAAAAAAAAAAGGCCTCTCTTTTCTGTTTCTAAGCGTTCTCACTCTACTTTCTCACATAATTGTGTTTCTTAAACAATACTGAAGGGTGAGGATGGAGGTCACTCCATGTTGTGCCCCCAGAGTAATGGGTAATGTGCCCCAAAGCACCTCTAGAAACAAAATAGCTCTTTACATTTGCTTTCCAAATTTAGTTTACAAAGCATTTGACTAATAGAAAGCCTGTACATACTAAGAAAAATTTAGAATGTTCACAAAATAAAAATTGCTCTTAGGAGTGACTAACCACCACTGTGACCCCGTGGCCAGGTTCAAGAGTACAGAAGCTACTTGTAATGCCACTGTCAAAGACCAGAATGGGGGGGCGCCTGGGTGGCTCAGTGGGTTAGAGCCTCTGCCTTCGGCTCAGGTCATGATCCCAGCGTCCTGGGATCGAGCCCCACATCGGGCTCTCTGCTCAGCCGGGAGCCTGCTTTCCTTCCTCTCTCTCTGCCTGTCAAATAAATAAATGAATAAATCTTAAAAAAAAAAAAAAAGACCAGAATGGGGAAGAAGATGTCCACTCCTGTGCACTCAACAGACGCTTTGTCAGCAGAGCTGAGGGCTGCACTGACTGGATCCCTGGTTCCAGAGATGGCAGCCCGGAAAGTTATCATGAGGGTTCCAACATTCCCATTCCAGTTCTGGCCTCCTGGCTCTTGGTCTTTGGCTGGGACTGTCTCCCAGGCTGTAGACAAGCCATGAATCAGATACCAAAAAAAAGCTGGTCTGGGTTTTAGCTTACTGGAAAGTAAGGGTCACCATACCCATTATAATTTTGTTTAAATGCCAGATCGGTATGTGGAATTTTTCCTGGATCACACCAAGGTTAACCACATCTTAGCTAGCTAGAATTGCTTCACATCAGTGGTATGAAAGTACAGCAACTCTACTGTATATACCTAGAAGTTCATCATGTCCTGGGGACAGCTCATCACTTATTTCCATAATTGGCTGCACTTGGAACTGACAACAGAGAAACTGTAATGAGTTTGACAGGGAAAGGACACCAACACCGGATTTTCGGTTTTTCTCTACACAGCTTTTTAAAAATGTAATTTGGTTTCAGAGCATTTCTTCACTGAGCCTACAGAAACAAACAAAACACTAGCAAGCCATCAGACTCTTCCATGAAAATGTATTTCACGTTAAACACAACATACACATCATGCAAATGAGGTATCACCATGGTCACAATGGTGCTGTGAGGTACAACAGATCACAACAAAACAAACATTTAGCAAAATAAAGCTATAGGAAAGATGGTGAGGCTTTTTTTGAAAGTCAGACCATGCTATCATCTTCTGTGTGCTTGTCATAAAAGGGATTTTTCCCTGATATGCATCAAGATCAATGGCACTGCATTACTGGAGGCATGTATTTTATTTAATATATACACATACACAAACATACACAGTTTCCATAACTAATAAAGTCTTAAACTGTAGCGGGTTTTAAAAGCACATGAACAAGATTACTATTGAGACTTCTTTTTATCTCCTCGTTGCAAACCTCAGTCAAAATTATGGATCTTTTCCAAACGCTTTATTGTTCAAGTCAAAAAAAGTTTCAAAGAAGGTCATTTTAATCTGAAAGTCACATTTCACCACAAGAAATAAAATTAAGAAAACACATTATTATATGTGTTCTGAAAATATGCTTGAAACACATGGAGTATACATTCTAGTGTCATTTGTCCCCCCTTCGGATGTTTTTATACGGAAGTCTATTAAAGTGATATGTTGGGTCCTGTTCAGGGCCCCTTTATTCCAGAGCACTATCCTTTTCATTTGTGTCTGGCTTCATCAGAGTTGAGCAAACACAGGAGCAAACAAACAAGGGCCTGAAGATCCAAGAGAAAAGCAATAGCAACAACATGAAAACCAATCACCTGTGCATGAGGCACATAATTCATTCAAACTTCCTTCGGTCCAAAAGCCGCTTGATGGCTTGGGATTTTTAAGGTTCAACAATGACAAGATCCTTGCCAGACTGAGGTGCCCACATCTATAAGAAAATGTGTAAATGAACAGAAATCATCCCGCACTGCTTGTTTCCATAACCAACCAGACTTACTCTATTAGGAGTAATGTGGGGCAACACATTTTACAGGTGGCTAAGCTTAATAATAAAAAAAGCTTCTTGATAGTAACTTCCAACAAAGAAACCCCAGAGAAGGGGGAAAACCCTCTGGAATTTCCTCTTCTAAACAGAAACAAGGAGATAAGCAGCCCAAGTTCAGTATATATGTTTAAGTAGAGTCTGGGTTAATGTCTAGAATATTTACAGGAAAAGACATCTACATGTTTAGGTACTGCAACTTTGAGAATAAGAACAGTTATAAGGTGAATTTCCAATACAGAACCACCTGGGTTAGTCAGAGGATCACTACGATCATAATGTAGTACAGGAAGCGCTTTATCAGCAGCTGAAGCTCATAAATAGAACTGTAACATGAAACTTTGCTAAAGCCCAACAAGGCCAGCGTTTCAAGGTTTCTACCAAGAGTGGCCAGGGTTTGAGTTTGACATACTAACTAGGAATATACAGTTACATTTTGATCTAATAATTTGGAATCCAGGGATTTAGGACAACAGAAGCTTCTTCAGAGGACCGGCAGCTCGGATTTGACTACCAGCAGCTTCGTGGGTTCTCCAAACACCACCTGTGTCAATTCAAAAACAAAACCAGGTGAGATGAATGAAGAGACCACGTTGTACCTATTCTCTCTCACTAAAATGATCACATTGTCTGGGACTTTCTACCTTCTTGATTATATTTTCCTTGGTTCATAAAGTATCTTTCAACTGAGGTGCTACAGCATTTTGGGTAGAGCTATTCTATTAGGTGGCCAAATTCTCTTTGGTTGGGACTGTCCTAAAACCTGCAGGATGCCTAATGTCCTGCTTTCCAAATGGCAGTGCTGCCCCCAGCTACTGTGACAATGACCCCCCCAACATATTTTAAGATTTCAGAAGAGAACTTATTTTAAGAAGCCAAATGCAGTCAAAACAAACAAAATACATGCTTGTTTATGTTTATCTCTATCCCATTATTTTTATTTTTTAAAGTTTTAATTTTAATCCTGTTAACAGACAGTGTACTGTTCATTTCAAGGATACCGTAGAGTGATCCAGCACTTCCGTACCTCACCTGGTGCTCATCAGGATGAGCGCCCTCCTTCATCCCTGTCACCTGTCTCACCCATTCCCCTCCCCAACCTCCCCTCTGGTAACTGTTCCTTAGAGTTAAGAGTCTGTTTCTTCTTTGCCTCTTCCCCCTCCCCTTTGCTTGTTTGTTTTGTTTCTTAAATTCCACATATGAATGAAATCACATGGTATTTTTCTTTCTCTTGCTGACTGACTTCACTTAGCATAATACTCTCTAGGGACATGGTTTATTCTAAAAATTACCTGTCATGCATTCCCTTTCATGTGTGAAAGGGCCACACCTTCTTTCCCAAGAGTCAAGAGAAGAGATGCACTGTGTACAGCCGAAAGCTGAGCACAGGCAGATGTATACAAAATACAATGACCTTGATTGTGTGGCCTCCCCAACCTGTTTCCTCATTTGATTTAACTTAAGGAATCTCTGCACTCAACATGGGGTCAAACACCCTGAGATCAAGAATCTCATGCTCCTCTGACTGATCCAGCCAGGAGCCCCAAAATAGACTTTAATATTCTTTTTAGGAGGCTCTATGCCGAACATGGGGCTTGAGCTCCATGATCAAGAGCTCTACTGACTGAGCCAGCCAGGCCCCCCCTGTTTTCCTCATTTGAGAAACAGAAAGGTTGGACTGTATCATATCAGGCATTAAAGTTCTGTTATAGGAGTGGAGCATAAGGGACACTTAACTCTAGGAAACAAAGTGAGGACTGCTGGAGGGGAAATGGGTGGGGGGGATGGAGTAACTAGGGGGTGGGCATTAAGTAGGGCACATGATGCAATGAGCACTGGGTGTTACATGCAAATGATGAATTACTGAACTCTACCTCTGAAACTAATGATACACTATATGTTAATTAATTGAATTAAAATGAAATTTTTAAAAAAGAAAGTGAGAGTGTGCTGAGAATCTAGAAATGTTTCGAAGAGTCTGAAGTGGGAGGACAGTTGGAATCAAGTTATGAAAGGAACTGATGACAGATTCTAATTATGTTTTCATCATCAAAACAAGCCCCAAACTGAAGTAAATCCAGTGTGAGGTATGTATAACTAAGTCACACAAATGTAGTGTTTATAACTCATTTTGGCAAGAAAAAAGGCCAAAGGTGGTGAACAAAAGCTTTGGGACACAAACTTCAGTTCTCCATCCCCCCACTCCCTCAGGTGTGATCCAAGAATAAATATTTGCTTTAGAAGACTGCAGAATGGGTCAACAGAACAGCAAATCATTTGGCCAAAAGCTCATCACCGCATATAAATTATTGTAGCTAGAATGTGGGATGGCACTGAGAGAAACTAGGGGAGACATCCATTTTATTAATACCACCTTGCACCACTATTACAGCATTCACTCTTTGCCTCTAAAAATGGTGCTACTCCAGACAGATGGCTGGTCAAACTTTTAGCAGTGCTTCTCAACACACACACCCATCCACAAACCCCAAAGAGCAGGGGCAGGCATGGTGGCATATGGCAATGAAGGCTCTCAAAAGATTTACTTGCAATCCATCTCAATTATTGTGTGTGTGTTGCAGTACATACTATATACAGGTTTTTCCCCCATCTGAAAGAACATTCCTATGAAACCTTTTGTAATGGCATATGGTGAAGAAGCAATTACCACCAACTTACATGAAAAAAATTTTTGAGCATTCCAGACTCCAAAAATAGCCTCTTAGGCTTTTCTGATATTTTAGGACACCTCTTGCCAATAGATGTGCAAAATAAATGGAGATAAAGCACAGATGCTTACTGACAGTGCAAAGCTATGGCAGCTGAAGGCTGAGTGCGGCTGTCAGGAAGGAGCCTGGCAGAGCCACTCTCACTGCTTCTCTAACAGCTGGCTCCAAGGTGAATGCTCAATACTATTTGCACATTTTGCCTTTTTTTTTGTAAAAGCGAGAACGCTCTTTGGATTACTTTCAGTTGCTATGAACAGGTACTAACGTAGGTCTTTCATAAACTACATTTTGCATAGTGTAGAACTTTTGGAAAAACAGGCGATACCTGCATTCATATTTATGTTTGTATTTTTCAAATAAAACTGACCATTGAAGAGATGGAATGATATTTACCCCAGCTTTACAAACCCCCGGTGGAGAAGTATAAATTTAGACTATAAACAAAAGACTGTACTGTACCTTTCATTAAAGAGAGGTCTTTGTCAACAGAAGGTGTTCAGAGAATTTTCTTGGCCAGGACTGTTAAATCCTTCGATCAGATTTTTGTTACAGTCATCCAGGCTGAGATTTTCACTGGATCGCTTGGGGTACATGGGGGGGCCAGTGAAATCTAAGAGATCTTGAAGAGCTCGGGCATTACCAGTTCCATTTTGGTCCAGAGACATCCCAGGAATCATTTCACTTACTGGTGAAAATTCTGGGATAGAAATAAGCTCTTCCTTTGAGACAGGACTGGAATGTGGGTAGGGGGAAGAGAAGAACAGAAGAGAGAGAAAGGCAAGAATTAATTGTATTTGCAATATTTGGTTATTGTACTTTTCTAGAGAAGATGGATTTAGAACCAGAGGTGGTATGAAATATACTAAACAAAATACAAGTTAGTTCAACTCTGAGACTGTGATAGAAAAGGCCCCCATGGAGAACAAGGGAAGTGAACTGAGCAGAGTTGCGAAGGCCAAGCTCACACTTCCACAAGAAGAAAGAAAAACTAAAGGCACCAGCACTGCGGAGAAGCCAAACACTTCCAAAATCTTCAGAATGGAAAAACCAAATAGAAACCCAATCCTAAAAAATAAAGAAAGAAAGAAAGCAAGCAAGCCAGCCAGCCGATGCTAGAAGTTAAAACTGAGCTGAGGAAGGGCTCTACTCAGCACTGGGGCTTCTGGTGCCGCTTTTCTCAAGCAGTGCCACTTTGGACGAGCTGGTTTTTCTCCCCTGGCCTCAGTTTCTCTGCTGTACAATGGGATGAACAATCATTTCATACCAGGGCTCCTGCGAGCGTGATGTGATCATACCGAGGAAGTCTGTGTGGAGCCACCTGGAGTAAGTGTTCAGTTTAGGTGCGAGCCATTATTAGCAAGGACCCCACCATCCACCCACCACCTGCAGAGCTGATCTTTCCCAAGTTCCCTCTCTCAAGTAAGGCCCCATTCCACCCTGACTTATCCAGCTCCTGCCCACCAGGCCTGGCTCTCTCTCTTCCACCTAGAGATGGAAGCAGGAGTTTCACAGCTGTGTCAACCACAGGCCTAGCTCAGATGAGTGGTGGGCTGGCGTGTGAGGTCCCGTCACTCAGTCTTTCTTAATAGGCAGAGTAAGGCTGCTGCCAGGTTTGACTGTTCTTTTCTTCCTTGATAAGATCTGAGAGAAGAATCTACAAAGACCAGTTGAACTGAAAAACTCAGAAAATCCATCTCCCTCATACTCCGCCTAGTTAAGGGGTAGTAGAAGACCTACCATCACCTCTGGTGGCTGGAGCCTGGGCAAACTGCCCGATCAGCAGAAAAACCAACTCCATCTCCACCTCACCTTATTTCCTTTCCCTGGGTTTAAAGAGCTGGTCAGAGCATGAGGAGGAGAAAATGCCACAAGTGTGGGCGCAACCTCCAGGAGTCATCTCTCTTTAAATGCAGAGACGGCCACAGGAGAACTCGTTGCACACACAAAGCCCCTTCACTTCTTGAACCCTGGCAAGTGCTGTGTCTTATCCCATACCCCACCCCCAGAGACATAAAGACTAAGCAGAGGTAGGCTCAACATGGGCCAGGGGCAGAGATGTCGTGGTAACGTTTAAGATGACTCAGCTGTTTAGCCCTGGTGGCTGAGGAGTGGAAACGAAGGAGGCAAGGGCTGCTGTCTCTGTAGAATTTGCTCTACTGGCGACCGGGTGCTGGACCCTGGGTTTTTACATATCTGGCTCAAGGCCACGATGCACAAGCTGGGATATTTTCAATCACTGTGCCCTAGGAAAGACCATCTTTCCCAGACAAAGCTGAGAATTCACAGCCAAGGAGAGAAGGGTAAGCTCTGGGCGGCTGGAGCTCTGACAGAACTTTTGCACAACACTGTCACTGCCTTCTGACTCAGACAGCTGCCTCCACTCAACTGCCCTGCCCAAGGCTCTCTCTTGCAGTGTCTCTGCCCCAACCACAGGCTAACTGAATTCTCCTTTTGATTGGGATTAATTTGCCAGGTGATATCATCTACAAACACACTAGTTAAAGAATTCCTTAAGACTGTAGTATCTGAAAGCAAATGAGATTCCTTATCAAGTCCCCGCTGACAAGTCTATGGAACATAAGACAGTGGACACAGTGAGTCCTATTGGTGTTGTGCTCAGATCCCCTTTAGCTGTAGGTGCATCCGGCTCCCAGCTGCAGAGGGAGCAGGCTGCTAATAGCTCAGAGCTGCCACCCCTTCTCTGAACACCTGCCTTTGGCTGACAGGAGTCCTGTCCACTGAAGTTATAACTGCATCCCCCACCTTGGGTGACCACACTCAATGACTGATGGATACGGTGGCACAGAAGCTGCCTCCCTTAATCAGACCACTCTCTGGTAGAAATTCATCCTCCACATCTCCCCTATGACCAGCTGACATAATCCTTGCTTGGTGATTTCCCGGGCCCCATCCTGCTTCCCACCCTCCCCTTGCTCCAGAGAACTCCTTCCCTATAAATCCCACGTCTTTGAATACTTGTCCCAGGCTCTACTTCTTTTTTTAATATTTATTTATTTTAGAGTGAGAGAGAGCGAGAGCACGCACACAAGTGGGGTGAGGGGCAAGACTATTCAAGCAGACTCCCTGCTGCCCAGAGAGCCAGAAATGAGGCTCGATCCTATGACCCATGAGATCATGACCTGAGCCAAAACCAAGAGTTGGATGCTCAATCCATTGAGCTACCCAGGAACCCCTCCCAGGCTCTACTCCTAGGGAACCTGAACTAAGACAATGATAAATCACTGACAGCTTTCCTAAATGTCAGTGGAACCTACTTTAGTTGACTCAGGTGTATAAAAGAAAAAAAATCAGTGAAGAGGCAGTGGAGGTGTTTGGAGAAGAGGTGAAGCTCACACGCAAAATAAATCAACTTACCTCACATCCATAGACTGAACCTCTTCAGTTGAATCATCCAGACTGTTTGATTTCCCATCAAGGGTGTCCAGAGGAACAAGTCCCCCAACTGGTTTAAGCCCATTAGAGAAAATGTCTCGGGGAAAAGTTTCTGGGGCACTACGCCCCACACCATTAACTTCCTGGCAGTTGTTTAATCCATTTATTTCTGATTGAGAACACAAAGTCATTCTGTTAACCATAAAATATCCAGAACAATGAGCTAACAGAGGAAATATACATTGAAGCAGTTAATTTAATCCTCTACCAGCAGTGCAACATCTTTTGCCAAAAAACCCCCACGACAACAAACGAACAACAAACAAACAAACAAAAAAAACCCTGTGTCATCAGCTTCACACAGGGAGAAGAAAGGACTAATGACATCACCAGTGTCTGTGCAGGGCTCCTGACCCACCCAGGAGGCTTGGTGTCTCATACTGTGTAGGTCCCCAGGCTCTGTATAGCGTTTACTTGAGTCCCAAGGCAAAGGAAAAATGTAGAGTGCTTCTGAGATGGACACACCCTTCTGATTTTGGTTGCCATGAAATATTCACATCTACAGAGTTTTAAATATACCCAAGAGAGAAGAGCTGGACTGCCCGAAGTGTGGAAGACAGTAGAAACCACCGTAGAATGGCAGAGTCCATTCTGAACAGAACCTGACCAGCTGTTGAAATCCCTGGAAGGTAGCAGGGGCCAGCAGCTGGCCAGCTTTCTGTGGTGGGACTAGTAGAGTACCACTTTCTGAATGGACCTGACAGACATGTGATGGAGATGGGGACTCCACCATAAGGGAAACTATATAGTCCCCTTCCAGCAGTAATGCTCTTAAGACCCACGGGGGCTTGTCCCCAGCAGGAAGTGCTATGAGCCCGTACCTGCTGAAAGGAAGAACTGGAGAACCAGTTCTCACGCTCACCTATTTTGTTTGGGACAACTGGTTTTGTCTTTTTTTCCACACACACAGCAGACTGAAGCTCCAACTTTGGGTCTTCTTTCTGAAAACAGATACAGGGAAGGACGACTTTACACAGAAAGACAAGTGCTTCTGAAATGCATCAAAGGATATTTGGAACTGTACCGAGCCATCTGCCTGTTCCATAGTAATTCCTGGAATCTTTTGAGCTTATTACAAATCAGCTGTGTTTCCCTTGGGTTAATAAATTAATAGATTAATAAATCTGTCACCATTTCCTGATTTATTCAGGGACTACTATGCCTCTCTCTGCATTCCTACCCCCACTTCTTGGAGGAAATTTTTCACTACCACCCTGTCTCTGCAATTCCTCTCTTAGGCTTCTCTTTCCTTCCAGGTACCTACAGTCTCCTTAATCTAGCCAGGAACAAAGTAGGAAGAGTTCGATTTTTCTGGCTGTTCCTCTCCAAGACCTTCAATTCCACTGAATATACCATGTCATTCTTTTCTCCTCAGCCAACAAACTATTAAAATGGCACTCTGAACACCTACCTTCACTTCTGGAGACACATCACTCTTTCTTGTTCTCTTCATGATTTCATCAATTCTCTGGAAACCAAAAAGAACCAGGTAAGAGGACAATAAAACCAAAAACACATAAAAGCAGCTGGGTCTATATGCAATTTCCTATGTCAGAAAACTTATAAAAGAGAAACATCAGCAGAGAATAATGAGTACAGTAAGGTTTTCCACTGGTTTTGCAGATATATACCTCTGCCCTATAAACAAGATCAAATACTTGAGAAGTGAACTAATACCTAAAATCAACAGTTTAGATTCCATTTTTTTCTTTCCTTTCCATAGGCTACCTAAAAACCAACAAATCACCCCCTGCCATTCTAGAGGACCACCCTAGAGAAAGTAAAGCTGAGGTGCAGGTCAGAAGGGGAGGCCAGAGACTGGTCTCCTAACTCTCAGGCCTAAAGTAGTTCAAAGCCTGGGCTGCATCTAGGACACCTTGGGAATGGAGCTTTATAATCAGTCTCCTTAAATCCAACTTTATCCCTAATTATTTAAATGTAAATGGACGAAACTCTCCAATGAAAAGACAAAGACTATGAAACTGGATTAAAATAACAAGTCTTAACTATATGCTGTTTATAAGAGACATATGGACATACATAGGTCCAAAGTATAAGGATGGAAAAATATTTACCATGTAGACACTAAGGAGCAAAAAGACTGACAAAGTGGACTTTCAGACAATTATTACTGGAGATAAAGATGTATTAGTGATAAAGGGGTCAAATCAATAGGAAAATTTAATAATCTGAAATATGTATTCACCTAAAAGCAAAGCTACAAAACATACAAAAGTTGATAGAACTGGAAGAAGAAATGGTTAAATCCATAATCACAGATAGAGCTTTTAACACTCT
This sequence comes from Taxidea taxus jeffersonii, assembly GCA_003697995.1. Taxonomy (NCBI): domain Eukaryota; kingdom Metazoa; phylum Chordata; class Mammalia; order Carnivora; family Mustelidae; genus Taxidea; species Taxidea taxus. The sequence goes on from ML097471.1 coordinate 93,750, forward strand.
TCTCTTAGTTACTAATAGAACAAGAGGAAAGAAAACCAATGGGGAGATAAAGAAGATTTGAACAGCACTACCAACAAACTTGACCTAATTAGGCAATTTTAAGATCACTCTACCCAACAACTATAGAACAGAACTAGATTTATTTCCTGTTCTTGCCTCACCCTAACTCCTCCTGATCCTTAGCTCTTACCTTCTTCCTCTCCAGTCGCTCCTGCTCAATCTGCAGCATGATTTGTTCTCTTTCTAGACGCATCTGTTTAGCTGCCTCCTGGGCCTTTGCTTCTGCTGCTTCCTTCTGACAGAAACAGGAAAACCAAGGCACAGACTTTACTAAGCTGAGAAAACAGTGTAGTGGGATTCCTTGGGATATGCACATAGCCTTCTACCTTATTATCTATCTCAAAGTGAATGTTGTTTCAATATTCAGTGTGGATTTACACAGCCTGTTCTATGACACAGCAGACGTGGCCAGGCCTCACTCATACACCCTCAGTCCACCATGCAAATTACCTACACATACTTTCCATATTGCCTGCCAAGGTCTTTCTGTGTTTAAGGACAGTTTCTAGCCATGTGCATGTGGCCAGGAACTTCAGAAACATTTTTTTTTCATTTCAAGATTTATTTATTTATTAGAAGGAGAGAGCATGCATGCACAGACCCAAGTGGAAGGGGGCAAAGGAGAAGGGAGAGGAAAAGGTAAAGAATCCCAAGCAGACCCCACACTGAACATGAAGCCTGATGTGGGGCTTGATCTCATGACCCCAAGACCACAACTGGAGCCAAAACTAAGAGGTGGATGCCCAATGAAAGGAGCCACCCAGGCACCCCAGGAGTTTCAGAAACTTAATTCCCCCAAGGAATGACCTACAGCCACGGGAGGCAGGAGCTGAAAGATAAATAATCCAGTTTCCTCACCCGTCAGAGGGACAATTCTAAGGCATTTTGCACAGTCTCTCAGAGAATGCCAAAGGGACTAACTCCCAGTGGCCCACAGTAAGCTACTCCTTACTTCACTTACACGGGCTTTCCTCTCACTTCCCTACCAGCTTCCTGGGATCTTATCCCAAATAAACTACTGATACCCAAATTCTCATCCTAGCGTCTACCTTTTGGGGAATGTGAACTGACATACAACAAACATTACAAACTTCACTTTTATTGTCCAAAGTAACTCATACTTAATAACTAGCCCAGTTAGTTTAAGGAAAAACTTCAAGTGAGTATTATAAGTTATTCAAATTTAACTCATTTTACCTAATATAAACTGAAGTTCTTAAGGAGAGTCCATAAGAGGACTCATACAGTACCTGCTTTTCAATCATGACTTTTTCTTGCTTTTCTTTTTCTTGCTTTTCTTTTTCTTGTTCTTCTTTTAATAACAGCTCCTCCTTGGACTTTCTCTTAGCCTCCTCTTCTGCCTTTCTTTTTTCTTCCTCTTCCTGCCGCTTCTTTTCCTCTTCTTGCTTACGGGCTTCCTCTTCTAGGCGAAGTCTTTCCTCCTCTGCTTTTCTTTTCAATTCCTCTCTCTCCAGCCTTTTGAGAACATAACTGTTGTTAGGAGGTGTTGACATTCTCAGAAGGCAAACTACCAAAGAACAGTGTGCTGACAGGCAAGGTTCAACACAGTCGCAGACATGTGCACTTGAGTTAGTATCCACTCAAGGAAATGACTCATCTTTCCCAGGAAGCAACGTGTGTGTGTGTGTGTGTGTGTGTTCATATATATAGGGTTAACTTTAAATTCTGTTAATACAAAGAGTAATGATGTACCTACTGACTTGTGAACATACCATAATGAAGACACAAAAGTTCCCTAGTCAAACTACAAATGACTACAGCTCCATCATTCTTACCTAATGACAATTCTTTTGAAAACTAAGTGAAATAAATATTTAAAACTAATTAAAGCCAAAAAAAACCTAGAAATGTCTTGATGGCTAGTCAGCAATTTAAGAGCAGTGACGACAAGCTCAAAAGGTTTACTTTGGGTTCCAATTGCTACATGACTTCTGAAGCAGCAAGTGGAAAAAAACACTGAACAGAACCCTTATATTTAATACAGAAATTAACAGCTACTTCTCATTTGTTTTACCAATCTTTAAAAATCTCTTTTAGGTTGGGGTGCCTGTGTGGCTCAGTCATTTAAGCATCTGACTCTTGATTTCGGCTCAGATCATGATCTCAGGGTATGAGACTGAGCCCCACACACGTACCACATTAAGTGGGGAGTCTGTTTGTGATTCTCTTTCATCCTCTACCTCTGCCCCTCTCCCCACTCATGCTCTCTAAAATAAGTAAATAAATCTTTAAAAAATGAAGTGTTATAAATCTCTTTTATCTTTTATTCTTTGCTATATGAAAATTAAATGACATTTAGAAATTTTTCATCCACAGATGAATGGTTGATAATAGAATGATAAAGAGTTCTAAGAAGTGAGGGAAAATCCTATAAAGTCTAAGTGCTTGTTTTTAGATTTCCTTTTTTTAAAAAAGATTTTATTTATTTGACCAAGGGAGAGATCACAAGGAGGCAGAGAGGCAGGCAGAGAGAGAGGGGGAAGCAGGCTCCCTGCCGAGCAGAGAGCCAATGCGGGGCTCGAATTCCAGGACCCTGAGATCATGACCTGAGCCGAAGGCAGAGGCTTAACCCACTGAGCCACCCGGGTGCCCCTGTTTTTAGATTTCTAATGTTCTTCCTGTTCACAAATGTGTCACATTCCTCAGCTATAAAAAAATGTAAATAATCACACTCATCTTACAGTATGTTACTGAATGGCAATGTGATATATGGACAAGACTGCCCCTGAGGTGCCTGGCTCGTTCAGTTGGTTAAGCGTCTGCCCTCAGGTCAGGTCATGATCTCAGGGTCCTGCGATCAAGCCCCGCGTCAGACTCCCTGCTCAGCAAAGGGTCTGCTTCTCTCTTTGCCCCTCCTCCTGCTCTCTCGCTCTCTCTCTCTCAAATAAATAAATAATTAAATAACATGTTTAAAAAAATTTTTTTTCTCTCTCTCCCTTTGCCCTCCCCCTGTCAAAAGATCAGGACTTTAAAAGAATGTCCTCCTATCCTGCAGGAAATGTGGAGGCAATTAGCCTGTGTATTACCAAAGAAATATTTTAAAACGTTAAGAAATACTGAAAGACACATACTCTACATGAGCAAAAGTTGCAGTGTTGAAAGCACTAAAAGCACTGCTGGAACAACTGAAATTACTAACAAACATTCTGGAGAACTCTGGACAAGAGCATTACAGGGCCTAATCAGAAAGAAACTCAAGTTCTCAGATTCCTCAATGAAAGACCAACTATGTCTAACATAAGAGGCATCGGGCTCTCTGCTCAGCAGGGAGCCTGCTTTCCCCTCTTGCTTTGCCTGCCTCCCTACTTGTGATCTCTCTCTCTGTCAAATAAATAAATAAAATCTTAAAAAAAAAAGCTTAATCTTCAACATCCTGAACTTGAGCTTCTTTGATCTATTTTCACCCTGTCTTTCAGCACCTTCTCTCCTAACCTGCTCTGGAAATGCTGAATTTGAGATGCATTTGGGACACTCTCAAATGAAAGCATAATGTCGCTGGGATATGGCCTCTAGGATCTAGACCAGTCCTATCCAAGAGAACCTTCTGTGATGAGGGAAATGTTTTAGAGATTTGTGCTATCCAATAAGGTAGCTACTCACCAGGTACATATTGAGCACTAGAAATGCAGCTGGTACAGCTGAGAAACTGAATTTTACTTAATTTTAGTGCATTTGCATTTTGGTAGCCACATGGGACCAGTGGACAGCTTAGCCCTGGCAGGAGACCAGGCCACAGCACAGAGTCAGAGGTCACCAGTGTGCATGTGCTATTTACTGCCTCCCTTGTACCAGAAAGTACTGAAGGTTTTCAAAACAAGATGAAATTAGCCTCAGAAACAGATGCTAAATGAGGCAAAGGGAAAATGAGGGTAGAAGGGGAGATGAGAGCAGAGTTGATCTGGCACATCAAATGCTCACATGAAACTGTTGTGTGAAGTGTGGGCCCTAAATCATATGAAGCCAGAGGAAAGTGGCCAAACAGGATGGTGTACCACTGCTCACAGAGGGCTTCTCTGGTGAAGCTGCCCAAGGGCTGAGGGTTGAGAGTCCAGGCAACATGTGAGGGAATGTGGGGTGGACAGAAGAGACTGAGAGGAGGGGCCAAAGAAGCAAGGGCAAGCCTGACAAGGTCAAAGTCAACAAAGAAATAGATTAAGAGTCTGGCAACTGGGAGGAATGGTGAGTGTGAGGTATGAAAATGAGTTGAGGAAATAAAGACAGGAAGTACAATCAATCCTTTTTGGAGCGGGGCTGTGCAGGAAATGTGAGAGAGAGAGGGTGATTATTAGAAGGTAAAGAACTCCCCCTCCCTAAGCATACAGCCACAATCATGTTACTTACCTGCTTAGAACCTGCAATCACCCAGGCCTGTCATTTGAGGTCCCGTGATTCACCTTTACCTCCTGTAACCTCTCTTCACAAATCCTATGGCCCCCTCAAACCAGCCCAAACACACCACTCAACAAAAAGATGTGTCACTGTTGACCAGAACGCTGGAGGTGGGAATATCATCCAAAAAAAGTACAGAATTTGAAGAAGGGATAAATAAGACCTACTGCTCATCCTTAAAAAAATAAATAAATCAGCAAACCGGTAATTACAGACCACAAAAGACTTGCCAAGGTCACTTAAGGATTAAGGCTACTCTATTATTTATCACTCAAAATTCAGTACCAGTCTTAAAGTGCTGTGGCATGGCTTGCTTTCTGTCAAGTTAATTCTCTAAACATATTGGACTGCACTGTGTGACTACCCTAAAAGCTTCCTTATCAATTTAATGATAAAATCCACCTTGTCCTTCAACGTGCATTCTTTTCTGAATGCAAAGATCAGAAAAGGCCGGACTGCCTGTACTTTGACCAAAGTGCCCTGATACTAAAACCACAGTGGTTCTCACCCTTCGGCAAGCTATTAAAACAGGATAGGGCCTAGGCCTGCATATTTTCATTGCACTTGCCAGATGGTTCCGACCCTTCCCTCCCATATTTAAAGACCACTACCATGATGTCCTCTGTTGTGCTCCAGGAATGGAGTCCCTCTACCTTGTTGCTTGTGGACAATGACATCAACTTCCACTCCATCTAGGGGTCTTTACTCAACCTTCTTCCTTCTCACCTGGGGGTCCAAGTTAGGATAATTTAAGGAAAAAACATGATTTGGGAAGCAGACTCAAGATCTTTACCTCTGGAACCTCGTATCTTCAGAGAGAATCTCATTCCATGAACAGAGCTCAAACTCCCCTGATAGCTCTATAAGGCCTCGCTGGTCCAAGGGGAGAATGGGAAGCTATTGGTAATACTGAGATCCAGGAGCTATGAGTTTCCAGGTAGTCGTAAAAGGGCAATGTTCCATTGCTATTAATTATACCTACTAGAAGACGCAGTCTCCTGAACACCTGCCATGCAGACCTGTACTTCTGCCCAGTTTGTGTCAATAGTCAAACCCTAGAAAGAAAGGTGAGTTGCTCTTTCTACCACAGCCTTTTACATGGGATGGCAGTGAAACTCTGAGCAGCCCCATACCTGTCCAGTTCTTCCTTCTCCAGTCGTTCCTGCTCCTCCTGCTCCTTCTGCAGCCGGGCCTGTCGTCTCTTTTCAGCCAGGATCTTCGCAGCCTCTCCTGCATCAGTGGTACCTGCTGTAGGTTTTCCTGAGGCTGCATCAGAGGAAAAGATCATGGGAAATGAAACACTGATTGCACTCACACAGGTAGCTGCCACTTGGAAACAAAAAGTCCAACTCAGCGGGTGACAGGAAATGCTGCTGGGATGAGCACAATTGGCCACTGAGCAGAGAAGCTGCAAGACAGTTGTGACCCTGTGAATGCATCTCCCAGTGGAGGGTAGTAGAAAGGTGGGGAGGAGAGATGGGGGGATAGCATGACCCCCAAGAGACACCACTGCAGTGCCCATCTGGGTGAACACACTGTATCTATTGTAAAAGCTTGAAAGACTAAAGACCTTCTCGGTGGGAAGTGCTGATGCTGGCTGGAAGCAGCTCAACAGCCCCATGGGCTTTCAAAGCCATGACCTGTATCAGTTCATCCTCTAGGAGACCCATAGGAGACCACATGAAGGACTCAGGGGCAGTGTGCAAGCCAAAGAAAACGGAATGAGGGCATGAAGTTACCCCAGGGAAAAATCTCTTTCCTTCCCGCCTTCCTTCCCCCACACATGGATCTGGGCAGAGAGAGAACGAGCTTGTAAAAGCCAAGCCCTGGGGCAGCACTGACAAGAAGGGCCTACCTCCACTGCTCTCAGCCTTCCCTCCTGTGGCCACAGGCTTCTCAGTGACATGCTTGTCCACCACATGCTTCTCAGTGACATGCTTGTCCAGAAGATGTTTCTCAGTGACATGCTTGTCTACCACATGCTTCTCTGGGGCTTCCTCTCCATGCAGGCCAGCTGCCTGCTGAGCCAGGACACCTTCCCTTTCTTTATTGCTCTTCTCTTTCTCTGCTTTCCTCTTGGGTGTTTCCTGGCTGGGAAATGTGGGACAGCGGTACTTCACTGGAGACCCTGGGTATGGTGGCTTCATATTCTTTGGAGACTGTGGATACACTTTAGAAGTTGCCCTGGAAAACCAAAAGCATGCCTGAAGAGGATTCTGGACCCTGACCACACAACCTCTCAGTTCCTAACAGCCTTGGTTCTGAAAAGATGAACACTTTCTTCCTTCAAGAGGAACAAGTGGAAGGCTTACTAGCACACCCAAAAGTCCTTGAAGTACTATCACCCTAATAGCAACATAGGAATCTCTAAGATACCCCTGGTGGAAGGGACAATATTTTAGGAAGCTCAGCTGCTGAGGCCATGTCCTAACTTCACTGACGTTTGACTGACAATGTGAGGATAAAGTGTTAGGCACTCTTCTTTTTTTTTATTTTTAAAGATTTTATTTGTTTATTTGACAGAGAGAGAGAGAGACAGTGAGAGAGGAAACACAAGTGGGGGAGTGGGACAGGGAGAAGCAGGCTTCCTGCTGAGCAGGAAGCCTGATGCGGAGCTCCACCCCAGGACCCTGGGATCATGACCTGAGCCGAAGGCAGATGCTTAACAACTGAGCCACCCAGGCACCCCTGTCCTACCTCTTTTCAAATGAATATCAATACCAGGGTTGGATCTGGCTTCAGCATGTGGCAATGGATAAGCTCGCTCATTTTTTTTAATTATGGCAAAATACATGTAACATAAGATTTACCATCTTAGCCACTCTCTTTCTTAAGTTTATTTATTTTAGAGAGCAAAAGAGGTGGACAGAGAGACAGAGAGAGGGGAAGTGGGGGGAGGGACAGGGGGAAAGGGACAGAATCTCAAGCAGATTCCCCGCTGAGCATCGAGCCTGACACGGGGTTTGTTCCCATGACCCTGAGATCATGACCTGAGCTGAAACCAAGAATCGGACATTTCATCGACTGCACCACCCAACTGCCGCTTAGCCATTAAGTGTACAGTTCAGTGGCATTAAGTATGTTCACAATGTGGTGCAACTATCACCACTATCCATCTCCAGAACTCTACACCTATGAAACACAAACTCCCTATTCCTGTCTCCCTCAGCCCTTGGCAACCACCTTTCTGCTTTCTCTCTAAGAATCTGACCACTCCAGGTTCCTCACAGAAGTGAAATCATGTCGTATATGTCCTTTTGTGTCTGGCTAATTACACTCAACATAATGTCTTCAAGGTCCCTGGTTCCTTTTTTTTTAATTCACCTTTACTGAAGTATGATTGATATCCAGTTCCTTTCTATGTGCCGAGGAACCAACTCTGCCAGGAAATGGGGATTAGAGTTATCTTTTTTTGAGGTTCTTAAGATCTAAAAGAATCTCTCTTGCTACTGGAAAGATGTGAAAGCTGAGGACAAGTCTACTGTCACTCAGGGCAATACTGCTTTGTTAAAATGCAGGAGCCTGTCTTATGTTGAAAAAAGGTCCATTATAAGTACACTGGTCTAGGCTTGGCTCCTGGTGAGTGCTAGGTGTTGAAGATACAGGTAACAACCAGCTTCAGAAGCTGAGTTTACCCAGATGGTTGCACAGGGAAGAAGCATTTGCAGAGTTACTTTAGGAAGAAGTAATCCATACATAAATTACAAATCATCACTCTCAATCCTGTAGCAGACTGAATCATATGGAACTGCCAATATTCAACTGTTTTTGATCTACAGAAACAGCAAAAAAAAAAAGCAACTCAACGTAGTATTAAAGGCCCATTTATCACCACAGGCTTAAGAGTTACCTAATCGGGGTGCCTGGGTGGCTCAGTCATTAAGTGTCTGCCCTCCTCTCAGGTCATGATCCCTGGGTCCTGGGGTGGAGCCCCACATCAGACTCCCTGCTTGGTGGGAAGCCTGCTTCTCCCTCTGCCACTCCCCCTGCATGTGTTCCTGTTCTCTTTGTCTCTCTCTGTCAAATAAATAAATAAAATCTTTAAAGAAAGATTTTAATTATTTGAAAGGGAGAGAAAGAGCGTGAACATGAGCAGGGGAAGAGGCAGAGGGAGAGTGACAAGCAAACTCCACACTGAGCTGGGAGCCCAAAATGAAGCTCAAACCCAGGACCCTGGGATTATGGCCTGGGCCTAAGGCAGACCCTTAACCAACTGAGCCACCCAAGTGCCCCAAAATCCTTCTTTTTTTAAAAAAAGATTTTATTTATTTATCTGACAGAGATCACAAGTAGGCAGAGAGGCAGGCAGAGAGAGAAGGAAGCAGGCTCCCCGCTGAGCAGAGAGCCCGATGCGGGGCTCGATCCCAGGACCCTGGGATCAAGACCTGAGCCAAAGGCAGAGGCTTTAACCCACTGAGCCACCCAGGCGCCCCCCCAAAATCCTTCTTAATTTTAAATCCTTTCAGCCCTACAGAATTGCAAGACTACACCAAAGAACTCCTGTATGCCTTTCACCCTATTAATGTTTAGCCATATTTGCTTCATCATTCCCATCCCCCCCCCACTCACTTCCATTCACTCTCTACAGACACACACTCACATACACAAAGATTTTTCCCAGAACCCGTTGAGGGTAAGTTGAAGACATCATGACCCTGATCTCAGGTATAAGCTATCTCTCAAAGTGATTCTGTCTGGCAGAGTGTATTTTCCAAAGATGATCACAAAAATATCTCCTCCGACATTATCTTTTGAGTTTCTTTCTCTATCCCACTGAATCTCAGATGGCCTGACTGCTTTGACCAATAAAACAAGCAGAGAAGGGAGGCTGTGCCAGTGCATGGCACAGTATTTAACTAGCGTGGCAGCTTCTACTTCCTGTTCTGGGCGATACTTGCTCTTGGGAACACTCTCTTAAAACTCAGTGCCATGCTGTGAGATGCCGAAGTACTATGGAGAGGCTATGTGTAGGCTTTCTATTCTGGTTCCCAGCCCCCACTGAGCTCTAGCCCATGCCCAGCGTTAACTGCCAGCCAGGGGAATGGGCTACCTCAGACTTGCAGCTCAGATAAGACACATAACTGAAGCCCCAGGTGACATTGAACCTATGGTGGAGGACTCCAAGTGAGAACCACCAGGTGAACCCAAGCCAAATCTCAGAAAAACCACACAAAAGACCCCAAGACAGACCTTCCTGGTAAGCCCAAGTCAGAGCTGTGAGAATTGATAACAAATTGTTATTTTATGCTGCTAAATTTTGGGGCATGGGTTATTAGAGTAGCAAGAGGTTAACGAGACATTCCCCATCATAATGACCAAAGTGACTTAGATATAAGATATCTAAGATATATTAGATATATTTCTAAAAACCTGAGACCATTAGAGAACATTTCACACTGAAGAATTAGGAGTACAGGCAGCACCAACACTCAAAGACAGGGACAGGCTGGGCAAACACACATGACCACACTTGATTTCCTCTCTCTAGGTTACAAGAAGAAAGCTATGCTCCATCCACATCTTTGAGAGTGTTGCTGAAGCTAGTTTTCTAAAACCCATACAAGTACCCAACAATGCAAACAATGGAAATAAACTTGAACGCTTAAAAGAGCAATGCCATTAATATGCACTGCCACGGAACAGTGGCTTAATTTATCTGAGATCCAGGAGGAGAACAATGCACTGTCAGAGCCATTTATCACATGACCTGTCGGAGTTTCTGGATGGGGGTTCAAAAGGATGAACTAATTCACCGTTCAAAGCCACACTGCTTCTAGTATGCTTTAAAGATCACACACACACTTGATCTGCACAGAGGGGAGGTTGAAAATGCCACTCCGATTCGGATTTTGTGTGTGACACCATTGTAAAACTCAAGGGTTTCTTTTTTCCTTTCTTCAATATTGAACATACCAAAAAAATCTTTATAAAATAAGAAAAGTATGAATAATGACATAACAAATACCCACACACCTAAAAACTAGTTCCAAAGAAAGATATTATAAATATTCTGATTCCAGAATATTTCTATTCTGCCCCTCCCTGACCCCCTCCCCCACCTCCCACTCAGAGGTCATCATTATTTTGCATTTTATATTTGCCATTTTCTTACTCTTTCTAAACATTTTTACCACATTTATATTCTTTTTTTTTCTAAAGATTTTATTTACTTATTTGACAGATGGAGATCACAAGTAGGCAGAGAAGCAGGCAGAGAGAGAGAGGAGGAAGCAGGTTCCCCGCTGAGCAGAGAGCCCTATGTGGGGCTCGACCCCAGGACCCTGGGATCACGACCCGAGCTGAAGGCAGAGGCCTCAACCCACTGAGCCACCCAGGCGCCCCACCACATTTATATTCTTAAAAACATGCTGGTTTTACACATCCGGGAACTCAATATAAATGTCCCTGTTGATATCCTTTTACAACTTCCTTTTGCTGCTCAACTCTATGTTCCCAAGATCCACCCACTGGTTGTGGGCAGCTGCGATCCATTCTTTTTCACTGCTGTAGAGTTTGGCTGTATTTTCAGAACTTACAGTCTACCTGACTTTCCACATTTTTCAGACCTGGTTCATACCCACTGCAGTTCATCCATTAATTTTTTTTTTAATTTTTTTTTTTTACTTTATTTAAGCTTTATTTAAACATATGCATCCATTAATTTTTACCTGGGGAGAAATTATCTTTCTTTTTGAATGTCTCAAAATCAAGAAATGTTTGCTTCTCCTTAGACCTGTCAACTTGGTAATTCTGATTTAGAGGTATTGGAACAAATTCCTGTCCCCAGAGCACTTCTTTTTTTTTTTTAAGATTTTATTTATTTATTTGTTAGAGAGATAGAGCAAGCACAGGCAGACAGAATGGCAGGCAGAGGCAGAGGGAGAAGCAGGCTCCCCGCTGAGCAAGGAGCCCGATGTGACTCGAGCCCAGGACGCTGGGATCATGACCTGAGCCGAAGGCAGCCGCTCAACCAACTGAGCCACCCAGGCATCCCCCCAGAGCACTTCTTAAGGAGAGAATGATTCTGGTAGTTTTGACAGCACACAACAAGTCCAGCTGTGTTAGAGTTTACTATTTTTCCTGCCTGCACTAGGGATGGCATGCAGAGGGCTCTGAAGAGAAAGGTCATTCCATTAACTCATTGGAGAGTTTACCCAATGCTTAACAAAAAAGTATAATGGCTTCATTTAATAACAACAACAACAACAACAATAACAACATACTGCCGATGGTGGCTGACGACTTATTATTGCCTCTCTGCTGGAGAGACAGATGAGGGAGGGAGAGAGCAAGTGCCCATGTACATGAGCTTGAGCACCCAAGCACAATGCAATCACTTCACTCCAGGTGCAGGTGAAGGAGAATGCCAGAAAAGCGGAATGAACTGATGGACCCAAAGAGAAAATGTTGAGTGGATCATCTCAGCAAATCAGTGTTCCATACTTCCCAGGCAACAAACCCCTGAAGAGCCCACCATTTAACCAAAAGATACACAGACAGTACCTGAGGTAACTCAAAGTCTAGCATTCCTCCTGCTTGCCTCTTAGGGCTGGCCACAACTCATGCGGCAGCAGGAAGCACATGCTGCACTGTACAGAGCCCCACCAAATCACTTTCACTGTCCGACTGTGGCAAAGCAAAAAGATGCTTACCTGGATGTCACTGGAGAAGATGACCTCTTAGAAATGCCTCCTGGAAACTCACATCTTCTCAGAGGAGACCCAAGGCCCACACTGGGAACAGAAGTTGTTCGAGGACCCCTCTTCATCTTCTCTGTCTGAAGGAGACACAGAATAGGTCAGCCATGGCCCATCACTGGCAATACTTCTACAGTTTCTTAAAAAAAACCAGATGGGGGACGCCTGGGTGGCTCAGCTGGTTAAGCGGCTGCCTTCGGCTCAGGTCATGATCCCAGCGTCCTGGGATCGAGTCCCACATCGGGCTCCTTGCTCGGCAGGGAGCCTGCTTCTCCCTCTGCCTCTGCCTGCCACTCTGTCTGCCTGTGCTCTCTCTCTCTCTCTCTCTCTAACAAAGAAATAAATAAAATCTTAAAAAAAAAAAAACCCAGATGGAAATGATGCACAGCTTTCTTCCAGAAGGGCCCATATGAAGTTACAGTGCTTCCCACAATGGGAAACTTCGCAGGAAAGCACCATAAGGTCATCAATTTGGTGGTCAATATTGAGGTCATCCAAATTAAAAACAAAAACAAAAACACTTCAGCCTCAAAATGCAAATATTTCCTACTCTTTGCTATCTTGCAAAACACTAACAACAGAACCATATTATGATTCTGGACATAGAGAAACTACATCACTCATCATCAGGGAAATGCAAATCAAAACTACCATGAGCTATCACCTCATATCTGTCAGAATGGCTAAAATCAAAAACACAAGAAACAACAAGTGTCAGCAAGGATGTGGAGGAAAGGAAACCTTATGCACTGTTGGTGGGAATGCAAACTGGTGCAGCCCCTATGGAAAACAGTACGGAGGTTCCTCAAGAAGTTAAAAATAGACCTACCCTATGATCCAGCAATCACACTACTGGGTATTTACTCAAAGGGTATGAAAACACTAATTCAAAGGGATATATGCACCCCTATGTTTAATGCAGATTATTTACAGCAGCCAAATTATGTAAGCAGCCCAAATGTCCACTGATAAATGAATAAAGAGTATGTAGCATAAATGTCAAAAAACAAAATGTGGTATATATATACAATGGAATATCAGCCATAATGAAATCTTGCCATATGCAACAACATGGACAGATCTAGAGAATATTATGCTAAGTGAAATAAGTCAGAGAAAGACAAATGCTGCATGATTTCATTCATAAGTGGAATTTAAGAAATAAAAATGAACAAAGAAAGCAAGAGATAAAAAAACAGACTCTCAAACACAGAGAGCAAACTGGTGGTTGCTGGAGAGGGGAGGAGATGGGTCAGAGAAATAAAGGGGAATAAGAGTACACTTATCGTGATGAGAACTGAGTAATGTACAGAATTGCTGATTCACTAAACTGTACACCTGAAAGTGATATAACACTGTATGCCTGTACTGGAATTTAAAAAAAAAGTAAAAAAACTGGGAAGAGCACAAAAATACATAATCACTCAAAAAAACTATAGGTGGGTGTAAATGTGGTTAACAACCAAGACAGTGAGTCGTGGACTCTTAGAAGTGCCCGTGAGGTAACAGAGACTATAGCCCCATAGGGACCCCCTGTCCCTATGAATCATCCCCATGGCCTCTCTCTGCAAGAGGCAGGAGGCCCAGCCTCTGTGCGTGGCACGTGGTGGGGGCTCCGCAAGGGTGGAGCCCTATTGCACTTTTCCTTCTCTCCCTATTGCACTTTTCCACAACAAACCTCCCTTTGCCCCTGCCCCATGCACATACCTTAGCCCCCTTCCACAGTAACTGACCCTATAGTAAAACCCAATGGTCTGACATATTTACTTCTCATTTAAGAACCTCAGGGTCACAATGGATTTTAAAAATACATATGGAGGGTGCCTGGGTGGCTCAGTGGGTTGAGCCGCTGCCTTCGGCTCGGGTCATGATCTCAGGGTCCTGGGATCGAGTCCCGCGTCGGGCTCTCTGCTTGGCAGGGGGCCTGCTTCCTCCCCTCTCTCTCTGCCTGCCTCTCTGCCTACTTGTGATCTCTCTCTGTCAAATAAATAAATAAAATCTTTAAAAAAGAGAAATGCTTTAAAAAAAAAATACATATGGAGTTGGGGCTCCAGGGTGGCTCAATTGTCGGGCATCTTCCTTCAGCTCGGGTCATGATCTCAGGGTCCTGGGATCAAGCCCTGCATTGGGCTCCCTGCTCAGCAGGAAGCCTGCTTCTCCCTCTCCCACTCCCCATTTGTGTTCCCTCTCTCGCTGCGTCTCTGTCAAATAAATAAAATCTTAAAAAAATACATACGGTGTTATAAAATGAAAGTCCAATAGTACAGTAGTGTGGCAGTCTTTTTTTTAATTTAATTTTTTTTATTTACCTGATAGAGATCACAAGTAGGCAGAGAAGCAGGCAGAGAGCGAGAAGGAAGCGGGCTCCTGCTGAGCAGAGAGCCAGATGTGGGGCTCAATCCCAGGACCCTGAGATCATGACCTGAGCCGAAGGCAGAGGCTTAACCCACTGAGCCACCCAGGTGCCCCGCAGTGTGGCAGTCTTAAAAGAAGTTCACATGTCATTTGATTCTCCCCCCTTCCCTTTGAGTGTGGGTTGGTCTTAGTGACATATTTTTAAGGAACAACATATGGCAGGATGATGGTGTGTAACATGTAAGATTAGACATAAAAGGTGCTGCAGCTTTTCCCCTGCATGCTTGCACCCATCCTCCTTGGATCTCTCACTCTGGAGGAAGTCAGCTGCCATGTCATTTGGACACTCAAGCAGCTCTATAGAGAGGTCTATACAATAAGGAACTGAGGCCAGCAGTCATGTGAGCGAGCCATTCTGGAAGAGCCCCAGCCATGCTTTCTTATGACAGTAGCTCTGGCCATCATCCTGACCACACCCTCATGAGAGACCCTGAACCAGATCTACCCAGCTAAGCCATCCTCAATTTCTGACCCAAAGAACCAGTGTGTTAATAAACATTTGTTTTAAGCAGCTAAGGTATGGGGTGATTTATTATGTAGCAAGTGATAACTAACAAAAGTAGCATGCTGTGTATGATTTCTAAATAAATACACATAATTGGGAGTACCCATTCAATATTTGTTTTACTGGTGGTGTCAATATGATGTCAAAAATGTTTAAAGGCCACTGTTATGGATTGAAGTCTGACTTAGAACCTTAATTCTAGTTGCCTGTAGGGGCGAGACTGGCATCCTTAAGAGCAGAAAGAAGACACCAAGAATATTCCTTTTGGTTCCCGTCCCCAAGGACAAGGTCTTTAGGAATCTACTCCAAGGCACTTAGACTTAGGAAGATGCAAAAAGTTAAATGATTTTCAAAGGATGAGTGAATTTTTATTTTTTTATTTAAAGATTTTTATTTATGTATTTTATTAGATAGAGAGAGAGAGAGCGAGAGCACAGGCAGACAGAGTGGTAGGCAGAGGCAGAGGGAGAAGCAGGCCCCCCGCTAAGCAAGGAGCCCGATGTGGGACTCGATCCCAGGATGCCGGGATCATGACCTGAGCGGAAGGCAGCCGCTCAACCAACTGAGCCACCCAGGCGTCCCAGGATGAGTGAATTTTTAAACCAAGTCCACGAGTCTCTGGAGATTGATGGAAACCAAGACCCCTGATCAAGCAAAAGGAGTAGTCATACTATCAAATAAACCCATCCCAAGGGGTAAGAGAGTTTAAACTTACCGGAGAGGCTTCAGCTCCTGCAGGGGCTCCTTTCCCAGAATCTCCTACACCAGATGTAGATGGAGTCTTCTTCCTCTCAGCACTCCGAGTAGGAGAAGACTTGTAAGAAGATTTAAGAGCGCCAGCAGGAGCTACACGAGGACAGGCATGGGATACTAGAGAGTTACAATATCATAGCCAAAGAGACAAGGGAGCACAGATGGAAAAAGTAGAGAGAGAAGGGAATTGGGAAGAACATATTTCTGTTAAAACATAACATGGGCAATCCACATTCTCTAAATACTACCATACTTTTTCTAGTATGTGCAGAGTAGACACTATCTGGAAAGACTGCCATACTCCATGCTCAAAAGTCCAGTTCATTTTAAGGAGTTCAAAGTCTGGGCTTTGGAGCCAGACAGAACTGGCACTGTCACCAAATAGCTGGATCACCTCAGGCAGGCTACTTAACCTCTCTGAATGTCAATTTCCTTGTGCAGGAAGGAGTTAACATAGTAGCCTTGAAAACTGTCCTAGAAAGGCCTGCTTACAAGGCTGGCCCTTGGTCAGCACCTAAGAACTTAGATATCAGAAGGCTTCTCACCATTAACTGATGAGTAGCACATCACTTATCCTTGTTCCTTCAGGGTCTGGGATTTGGACATGTAACTGGCCGAGGGTGCCTACGTGACCAGCCCTCAATAAACCCCCGGCCACCGAGTCTCTAACGAGCTTTCCTGGTTGGCAACATTTCACATGTGTTATCACAGCGCGGCCGTGGGAGGAATTAAGCACGTCCTGTGCGACTCCACTGGGAGGACTCTGGGAAACTTGCACCTGGTGTCCTCTGGGCGTCGCCTGCGTGCCAACTCCCTCTGCAGATGTGCCGTGCGGCTTCCACTCTAACACATTGCAGCTGTGAGTGCCACTGTATGCTCAGTCTCCCGAGTGCTCCCAGCCAATGATCAAACCTGGGGCTGGTCCTGGGGACCCCTGACACAACTGGTGCCAGAAGCAGGAACTGTAAGAATGACCCTGCTTTACAGACAAATGGTAAAAGCAGTGTTTGAAAAAGAAAGGCTAAAGGATGGAGAAGGATGACCTTCTGGTGCCTGATGGCTATGGAGTCAGCTACCGCATCAAAGAGCAACCGAGCTGCTATCTGTTGCAAGAGGTAAAATACCTACGGTATGTGAAGAGAGCCCATCCAACTCCAAGAGCTGGCTTGCTGGATCCTCTGGCTGGTTTTGGCCATGCTGGCTAAAGTGAGGGGGAAAGTACAGCCCAGGTAATGTCTTTGGTTTTTTTTTTTTTCTCCTCTAAGTGGGAGTGGGACACAAACTCCTTGTTCTTTGCCATCAGTGATTTGGCAGGAATTTAAAACTCTAAGTACTGGAACCAGAAGAAACCTCCATACCCGATTATTTTTGCTATAACTTTTGCATAACGGAGCCTCTGCAAAAAGGGAGACACGAAAAGAGGCAACTTCCAGATAGAGATATGTCTGGAGTTTTACAAAATCAACCGGGTCTATTACAGGTACAGAACACCCCTCCATGGGGCCATGATTCATGAAACTATCATCGATACTGGTTGCACTGTCTGGGTCATAGACAAATGCTCACATGAAAGAGCTCATTCCCTCATGGGACCATCTGACATGGAACTGCTGGTCAGCTCTTAATTTCTGATGCAGAGCCTAATTACATTCCTAACCTTGACTCCTGCCACAGCTGTGAGCTAGGACAGGGTACTCACAGGGATATGACCCCTTCACCCACCCCTGATGATCAGACTCAGTATCTGCTGACAAGATGTCTGCTATTTGACTTCCTGCGTTGGGTGCAGTTTGTAACAATGGACTAGGAGCCTGACTCTACTTCCCTCACCTTTCTCCTGCTATACACACCTCACGAAGGCAATGCACCAGATCACTTTTTTCCTAGGCTGATCACTGGATAAATGAATGGGACTAGAGAGATGGCAGCTCATGCAAACCTACCCTGAAATTTTTTTGAAAATTCAGGATTTTGTTAAGTTAAATGTTTTTTGTAAAAGGGCTCTTGTCCTTCTTGCATTCAGCCTTTCCGTGTGAATGGTCATTTTATTTTATTTTTTTAAGATTTTATTTATTTGACAGACAGAGATCTCAAGTAGGCAGAGAGGCAGGCAGAGAGGCAGGGCGGTGGTGGGGAGGAAGTCTCCCCACTGAGCAGAGAGCCCGATGCGGGGCTAAATCCCAGGACCCTGGGGCCATGACCTGAGCCGAAGGCAGAGGCTTTAACCCACTGAGCCACCCAGGCGCCCCATGAATGGTCATTTTAAAAGTAGAGGATAATTGAGAAAATGTAAAGTCTTGATTACTGAATGGGCACACTGCTAATTGAAAAAAAAAAAAAAACACACACACACACACAACAAAACCTAGCACCTGCACTGGCTCAGGGGAAAGGAGGACATTCAGGATCTTTGTTTTTCAGAACTGTTTCTAAGAACTCTGCTCTCTTCCTGAAGAAAAACTGTGCTGCCTGGTCAGCTGCTGTAAGCACTTCAGATTCCCATGGACTGCTGATCCCAGGTCACAGATGATAATGTGACTTGGAGCTGCAGGGCAGGCCAGTTCCTGCACGGTCTCTGAAGACCACCTCCATATGCCATCAGCACGCAGCAAGTAATGAACTCAAGTTGTTGACAGAACTGTTTGGAACTGACCACCTCAAGCAGTCCCTCTGTAAGCAAGGACTGAACTGAATTCCTCAGGCCAGACTGAGAACCCTGGGGTGGGAGGAACCATGCGGGGAAAGACACAGTGGGGGCCCCGTTAGCCTGTACTGCATGACCAATATATGTCTTGCTCAGGGTTCTGGAGCAGTGGAAACATGCCAGGAGGCATGTGCATCCTCAGGGATTATACTCCCTGGGTGTATGTTCCGACTGTTGTGATACTGCCTCAGCCCTGGCAGGCTTGGGGACAGCTTCATCTTACTGACCAGATTGTGCTGGGCCTGAACTGATGCATTGGGCCAGGTTAAACAAAAAAGAAAGAAAGAAAGGAAGGAAGGAAGGAAGGAAGGAAGGAAGAGAGAGAGAGAGAGAGAGAGAAAGGAAGGAAGGAAGGAAGGAAGGAAGGAAGGAAGGAAATGTTCATACACAAAGTCATGAAGGAAGCCACGTGGCTTTCTAAGACAGATCTTTACAGCTAACGGTCTGTGTTTTAACTGGCTAAGTCCAGAACCCCTAAAGAATGTAAGTGAGGTCAATACTGTAGGTTGGCCTCAACCTGCTATGTGAAACCCTGCTGATAATCCTGCTGTAAAGATGCCAAAGACCAAGGGGGTGGACCATACAGAAAAGAAAAGAGAAGGGGCACCTGGGTGGCTCAGGTGGTTGAGCGTCTAACACTTTGGCTCAAGTCATGATCTTGGAGTCCTGGGACTAAGCCCCAAGTCAGACTCCATGCTCAGCTGGGAGTCTGCTTCTCCCTCTCCCTCTCCCCCTGCTGGTGTTCGCTTTTGCACACACCTGCTCGCTCGCTCTCTCTCAAATAAATAAATAAAATGCTTAAAAAGAAAAGAAAAGAACAACACAGAAGGTGTGACTGCTGTCCTTGGAAAGGTCAGCTTACAAGATTGGCCCTGGCATCAGGGAACTTGTTTTTCTGGAGAGCTCCCACCATTAACTGGTAAGAGTGGCTCACTGTGCCTAAGCTTTGTATAAACTTGTTTGTATAAACAACATGATTTATGCTCAACACCTGCTTCCTTTCGGAGAGTCTGGAATTTGCATATGTACCTGGCAGGGGGTACCAATGTGACCAGCCTCCAGTAAAAAGTCTGGGCACTGAGTCTCTAATAAGCTTCCTTGGTAGGTAATACTTCATACATGTCACAACTCATTGCTGAGGGAAAGTGCTCTGTATGGCTCCACTGGAAGAGGACTCCGGAGGTTTGTTCCTGATCTTCCCCAGACTTCATCCCATGGCTTTTTCCCTTTGCTGATTTTTCTCTGTAGCCTTTCACTGTAATAAGTCATAGTTAGGAGTCCTCCTAGAGAATCAGTGATCCTGCAAATGATCTTGGGGACTTCCTGACACATTCCTTGTTCTCAAAAGGATACTTCCTACTTCCCAGGAATTTTTTGGTTAAGAGATAATTCATGTACGATAAATTTACCCTTTAAAAACTACAATTTAGTGGTTTTCAATATATTCACGTTTCTACAATCATAACTACAGTCTAATTCCAGAGCATTTTCAATACTCCCAAAACAAACCCTGTACCCAACTAAGCATTCATTCCCTTTCTCCATCCCTCCAGTCCCTAGCAACCACAAATTTACTGTCTTTCTGAATTCGCTTATTCTGGACAAGTCATATAAATGGACTCATGTAACTTGTGGCATTTTGTTTCTGGCTTCTTTCACTGAGCCTAATGTTTTCAAGGTTCATTGTGTAGCATGTATCAGTAATCCATTATTCTTGATATCTGAGTAATATTCCACTTTGTGGATAGACCATATTTTGTTTATCTATTCGTCTGTTAATGGACATTTGGGTTGTTTCCACTTTGTGGCTAATGCTGCTAACAACTAAGCTTTTGTGTGTTTTCAATTTTATTGGCTCTATATGTAAGAGTGCAATTGCTGGGTCACATGGTAACTCCATGTTTAACCTTTTAAGGAACTTGCCAAGCTGTTTTCCAAAGTGAGTACATCATTTTACATTCTCACCAGCAATGCATGAGGGTTACAATTTCTCCACATCCTTGCCAACACTTACTGTTTTCTTTTAATTTTAGCCATTCTAGTAAGTGTGAAGTGGTATCTCATTGAGGTTTTCATATACATTTCCCTAATGATTAACAATGTTCAGCATCTTGTCTTGTTCTTATTGACCATCTGTATATCTTCGTGGAAACACCACAACCACTCAGACTAGTAGGCTGTTTCTGAAAACTAGTCAGAAGTAGGTAGAGGATTATATGTCATTTATGTCATCTAAGTGAACACACTATCTTGGGAACTTAAGACCAGATCTGCTTTAATGTGGACACAGTGTTGCTAATCTGCAAACAGAGAATGTCAGCCCTCATTAATCTTGCCATGACAATTTGATCGATTTAGTCAAGAAGAAGATTTGATAGTATGGCCCAGAGTTTCTCATACTTCAGTGTGCAGGTCTGCTGGGGACTGAGAGTCTGTCTTCCTAAAGTTCCCAGGTGGTACCAGTATTTTTTTTATTAAGATTTTTTAAAATTTATTTATTAGAGAGAGAGCTCAGGCAGACAGAGTGGTAGACAGAGGCAGAGGGAGAAGCAGGCTCCCTGCCGAGCAAGGAGCCCAATGTGGGACTCAATCCCAGGATGCTGGGATCATGACCTGAACCGAAGGCAGCCGCTTAACCAACTGAGCCACCCAGGCGTCCCAGGTGATACCAATATTGATGGTCCATGGGCCACCCCTTGAGTAGCAAGAATCTACATATCTGTTGAGCCCTTACTGTGCCAGTCATTGTCCTATCTCATTTAATCCTTATGACAATTTAAAGTATTTCAATTTTATAGATAAGGAAACTGAGGCTTTAGGGGTATCTGTGTGGCTCTGCTGGTTAAGTGTCCAACTCTTGATTTTGGCTCAGGCCATGTATCTCAGGGTCATGAGATCAAACACCAAGTTGGGTTCTACACTCAGCAGGAAGTTCGCTCAAATTCTCTCTCTCCCTCTGCCCGTCCCCGCAAGCACGCACTTGTACTTGTGTTCTCTCTCTCAAATAAATACATCTTAAAAAAGGAAACTGAGGCTTAGAGAGGTTAATTAGTTTACCCAAAGTGATAAGAACTAGTAAGTGGTAAATCTGGTTATGGGACCCCAGAGACTGTGGTTTATAGGCAACTTTGCCAAATCATCTCTTTAAGAAAGTCTACTGACCTTCACAGCTCATGAAATAGATTCCTTTTCCTAATCCACATGCCCTCAATCAAAAATAATTTACTCACCTCTGTGACACTGAAAAGGAAAAAAAAAAACCATAGTAACAGCAAAACACTTGTGGGTAGAAAATGTTATTAACCACTGAAGATTTTCACAAAGTCAGCCAATGGGAAACAAAATACAAAAATTCAGGAATAACTTGTACATCAACCAACACCACTTTGGGCATTTTCCTCAGCATCACCAGCTTGGCCTCTTTTACCTGAGTCACTGGCCTGCTCAGAGAGCATGAGTGCACTTCTACTTCTGGCTAAAGAAGCCTGTGTAGGTGTCAAGAGTCGCATAACAAGAAAGGTTTCCATGGGACTAAGGTTTGTACGATGAGCTGGGGGATGGAATCAAATGAAAATTTTAAAAAGCAAAATTAAAACAAAATAAAATGTTTAAAACAACACAGTGTATGATGCAAATTAACTTTTGGGTGGCAGAATGAAAGTGGAAAATAAAAATATTCTAGCAAAGGATGACTTTGGAGTTTGTCATAGTAAAATAAAACAAATGATATGTCATTTGGGGTTTGTGAGAGTGCGTTAATTCTTTTGGGGTGCCAGAATTCATTCAATGTGCTCTTACAGTATCACAATATTATCTGTTTCACTTGACAAAAATTAGCCCATTTCCCAAGATGTAATATGGACTCAAGAAATCATTTACTCACCAAGTAGATCTAACATTGAAAAAAGATTATTCCTATGAAACACTTTAGGGCCCTCTGTTAAAAAACATTTCATTATACAATGATTTTGCTAATGTATAAATATGCATCTGTTCATACTTTTTCCATGTACATAAGGGCAAAAATTAAAAAATAACCACAAAAACAAAAATAGCCAATGAATTATCGGCTTCAATGGAAGTAGCAGTAATCACAATCTAAAATACAGCAACTGAAATGTCATTTTGATGGTTTTGGAATGTATTATATGGCAATGGATTAACTTTTCCATTACTCTGAATTTCTTGGGTACCCATTAACCAGTAAATGGTTTGGGAATTAAAATTTTTCAATTTATAATCCACAAGCAGATAATTCAGTTGTCAACAATATGTAATAACATACTGGAATCTTTATGTAGTAATCAATGCAAATATAAATTTAACTTCAATTTATAACCATGTGAATTAATGAAAACATATGGAATGTACACACTATGGAAAAGCCATATAGAATTAAAAGCAAGTAGGTGTTTTCTCATTTAGCTCTCAGTTAATTCAAGGTTTCTTGCATTCAGTTCAACCATGAACTGCATCAGAGATCAGCAACACTCTGACACTTATATGGTCTCTGACACACATGACAAGCCTCTGTGCTGGAGGTATAAGGTCAGTGCCAGTGAAAAACAACCAGAAAGGCACACTGGCCTTTTCAAAGTCACAAACACTCTCCTGCTTGCCCCCTTGGTAATGCCTGACCTGTTAAATAGTCCACTAGCAGCTGACACTTCTCCAGTGTTGTTTTAAAATACACATTTAGGGGCACCTGGGTGGCTCAGTGGGTTAAGACTCTGCATTTGGCTCAGATCATGATCCCAGGGTCCTGGGATCGAGCCCCACATCTGGCTTTCTGCTCAGCAGGGAGTGTGCTCCCTGCCCCTCTCTCTGCCTACTTGTGATCTCTGTCAAATAAATAAATAAAATCTTTAAAAATAAGTAAATAGGGACGCCTGGGTGGCTCAGTTGGTTAAGCGGCTGCCTTCGGCTCAGGTCATGATCCCAGCGTCCTGGGATCGAGTCCCACATCGGGCTCCTTGCTCGGCAGGGAGCCTGCTTCTCCCTCTGCCTCTGCCTGCCTCTCTGTCTGCCTGTGCTTGCTCTCTCTCTCTCTCTATAACAAATAAATAAAAA